>OY744534.1:57750053-57780053 GCA_963556195.1 Sepiola atlantica
AATATTAAAACTAGGCATCTGTCGGCTGCTTGACCTTATATACTTAAAATGAGAATTGACAGCGTATATAAGACTACGACTAGAAATAATGGATACAGACAAGAAAGAGAGAGGAAGGAGAAGTAGGAAGAATGAGAATGAGAGGAAAGAAAAGAAGAGAAATAAGTAAGACTGAAAGAGAGAGGGAAAGTGTTCGGTGGAAGAGGGTTTTGATACAAAATGAATGCCACCATTGGATTTACTCGAAAAAATGTTGTGTTTGATCTTGTTATAAGACTTTGTGTTCGATTTCATCCATGTAAAAAAGAGATATAGTGACACACGCAAATTTATTTTCATGTTCCGTCCTTCAGGTAGATTATTGGCCCATATATATTATCCTTACGTGTATTTCTATATTAAAAAATTACGAGTCAACTTTATATATGTGTATCTCTCGTATCATCATAACTTTGATATTACACATTGAATTATTATTTTTATTATTTTATTTTATGTTTATGGTGATATGGAATTGTCTCGCTCATACGCCTCTATATCGAATTCCTCGCCGTGTGTGGCCATTAATGTACTGTTTCCTTTGTTGCAAAGTCATAAACAAGGGTTTAATTTAGACAGTTTCAAAGCGATATAAATGATTGCACATTAAAAAAAAATTACATTAAAAAAAATCATGTTTTATTCGAATTATAAAATGGTTTTCAGTAATAATGGAAAAATTCCATATTTACTAGATATTTAATTTCTATTAAAAAAATTATTCCAGCAATTTTTTTATCAATTTCAATATTAAACCTTACCCTGGAAAAGATTCTATGTGACTCTTTTTTGTTATGATCGTTTGCTGCAGAAAAGGAAGTGTATTGTTCACAGCCCACGGCCACGAATTGTTAATAGTAGCCTGTGAGTCAGAAAATTCAATATCACGATAATAATCAATCGTGCAATATCGTAAAATAAACGAATCTTTGAAATCCTATTCAAAAAATAATTTGATTCCGAAATTAGATAAACAAGAATGTATTTTATTTTCTATGTAAAGAAGACAGACCTTATATTTTCTTAATTTTTTAAAACAAAAATGAATTTCTTCGCGATACTAAGAAATTTTAAATGAATTTAGAAGCAGACGAACAGAACGTAATTATTGTCTATAAGATGTTAAGCAAATGCTCATGTACTTAGAGATTGAACGTTTTTCAACCTATCTACATACTAAATTCATGAATAGTTATTAAAAACATTCACTTTAAAGATTAGGCTTAGATTTACACAATTATTTGGTCTAATTAATAATTTAATAACTAAACTATACCAAAATAATGACATGTAATTTTTTTAACAAATCCTTTTTTTTTTAAATGGTGTAGTAAAAATTTAAAAAGCGACATAGTTAAAAAAATAAGCAAAACCAAAATGAAAGTAAAAAGTAAAAATATTGCCGGGCAAGTACGCATATTTTATAATCCACTATTGACAATCAGTATTTTAAAAACTTTTTATTCACCTCATACAAGGCACTAGGGGCTAGGTTGAATAAGGGGACATACCTACAGAGGTATCTTTTTTCTCGTTCCGATATTCATGGCAATGTAAAGAGCTTAGTAATTGGCATTTCTAACAACATAGAACCAATGTTCAACAAAATTACATGGCTATTCGGAAGTAAATATTGATTTTGTAGGACAACAGCTATTGATGAAAAAAATCAAAGAAGCAGAATTTCTTAGTTTTATATAATATAATAACAACACATGTAGGACACCATGGAACTTCCAAGGTTGCTTACATAACGTGTTCTCTTTATCTAACCGTTACCATATTTGCGAACTACATATTTTCAAATAAATAAAACGAATGTTTAACCTGTTATTTGTTTATTTATTAGATCTATTTAAAAATAATTTAACATAATAATTTCGTACAGTAAAAATAAGTACCACTTAAATATTCTTATAAATAAATAAAATAAATAAAATAAATATCCTTTTTAAAGTTGTCTACGATAGAATTATATTTATGCTGTCTTATTCGATTTTGGAACAGTTTATTTTTCTTTTTTATTTACTTCAATTCACCTCAAACAACTTCATTGTCACTGAGACGTAACAGGCTACTGTTAATTAGGCGCCATACCTACAAGAGCACCATTGTTTAGATTTTTGTCCAGCGATATGTTTATTTACATTACATTTAAACTTCTGCGTGTTGTATACAATCGTTGAAACAGGAGGAGGGGCGGAGAGGCAGTCCCATAGGCTAACATTCCGATGAAAAAAGCTATTTGAATAGAAATGCTTCAAGGCATATGGATACCTCTCGAGTGAAGGGTGGGATGTTGCTGTCTGGCGGGTCAGTCGGTGGTATTTACGTCGAGGATGCACCAGTGCCGTGATGAGTAAAATCTTACTTATTGGCAAACCACAACATCAAATAAAGAACAAAAATGTTTTAATTGCAATTGGACGATAGCATTTTATTAAAATCCGCGTGCAAAGTGATAACGTATGTAGAAACGAATGCACAAACGTTTGCTTATACAGCTGGTTGGTGTGCCGATGCGTGTGTAAATGTACATGTCGTGATACCGTGTGGGTGGGTCAGCAATGGTGAATTTTGTGCGTGCGTATATGTAACGATATGTATGTTTGGCGACGACAATCGTGAATGAGTGAATTCAAATGTGGCAATCTCATGTGACGAGACGTGTCAAATGTTGGCTTGTCATAATCTGACAGATGCGAGGCATTTCATTAGTCGAGCTGTTGCGTGGGTAGATTCATTGGATTCCGAAATGAGATATGTTTTTCTAATAAGGTCATAAAGGGTGAAATGTGAGTAATAGGGTTGAAATGTGACTGTTCTCCAAATTACTACAGTATAGCCGAAAGTCTGTTCTCACTATACCGATAGTTTAGTCGAAAGTTTGTGAGGTGTATACCTTCTACGTCGACTGTTGAATTTGAAGATGCGTTGTGAGGATTTGATAACTAAAAACTCTATTTTCATAAATAATTTTCACAACTGTTACAGTTTTCAACAAAATGGGTTTTGCATCTTTTTTTGAAACTACAACTCGTAGTAATATTTAGATGCAGTTGTGTTAAAAAAGGTTTAAAATGGAAAATGTTACGTAAAGTTAGTTAAGTTTAAATTCTAGTAGAAATCAAGTAAGAGGTTAGGAGTACGTTTCAGGATATTACGTTTCCGACAGGAAGTCCGAAATAAGACGTGGAAAAGAAGAAATAAAGGCATGCCTCTGTTTGCATGTGAACTGATTGGTTCGGACATTTAAACAAGTTTTGTCTACGTTGGCCTCCTCGGGAGGAACTTCACGTAATGTTGTATGAAATATAACGCAACAAAGAACATAACCCATTGATTAAATATGGTATTATCGTTTTTTTAAATTTTCTATATTGAATTTATTATTACAGGTACTAGTTGCTGTCATCACAGTCAGAAAAGAGCAACGAAAACAACTCAGTATCTGCTGAACGGAGATGACGGCTTCTACCACGACTAGACACAGCCCTCTCTGTTAACTGAACGTGTCTGACAGACAAACATATATTTCTGTCTGCTGTTAAAACATAACGGGGATGACGGCTTCTACCACGACTAGAGACAGCCCTCTCTGTTAACTGAACGTGTCTGACAGACAAACATATATTTCTGTCTGCTGTTAAAACATAACGGGGATGACGGCTTCTACCACGACTAGAGACAGCCCTCTCTGTTAACTGAACGTGTCTGACAGACAAACATATATTTCTGTCTGCTGTTAAAACATAACGGGGATGACGGCTTCTACCACGACTAGAGACAGCCCTCTCTGTTAACTGAACGTGTCTGACAGACAAACATATATTTCTGTCGACAAAGAAGACGACCGACAATCTCTGAGGATTTGAGAATTGTAACCAGCAATGTTACAAACTGCTTATGTGATATAAGACATCATTCATCCTGTAGTGCTATAGTGCCCTAAAAGTTTATCTTGTTGGCCTGGGTTAAGACAAATACACGGAGAATCGGATTTCGATAAGCGACCTGGCTAGCGTCGCAGCAAAAACATGCCGATTTATCGTTTTTTCTTAATCTCCGAATGCGCCGGAATGTGATATTTTAACCCGTTCGATACTCCTGCCATATTCTCTGCCCGTGTATCGTGCTTCAAAGTTCAAATTCATAGGTTTTATTATTTTATTTTTCATTTGTATCAGTCTAACACAAGGCCACCAGCTCTAATCGCTCTCTTCAGTAATATATATATATATATATATATATATATATATATATATATATATATATATATATATAGCATAATATAAAAAAAGTAATAAAATAAGGTGCGAATCAAATTTTATTAGAATTCAATGTTCAGGCAAAGTACCTTAAAGTCCTTAACTCATGAGTTTTCAAAGAAAATTCTTCTCCTCAGAGGATCATTACCGCAATGACATCACAGCAGATAATAAAATTAAACTTTGAAAATATATAAAAAAATATATAAAAATACCTAAAAGTATATAAAACATCAAATATATCAGCCCAAAACATACATTTTTGTTAAAGCTATACAATACATCGAAGTCATACACTTTAACACATATTCAGGAAAGACAACCAAGATGTTGATTGAAACGTGATCCACGTGGTGAATGGTAGTCCAAAAACAAAAAGTTATCCAAGCGGAAAACCCGTTTGCAATCGATGCAGTAAATGACAGTGAAAATGTATCCAAGGTGTATGCAAATTAATAAAACGATTATATATATATATATATATATATATATATATATATATATATATATATATATATATATATATATATATATATATTGATGACTGTTATTTATATCATTTTGCCATAGTCATCACGCTAGGAACTGCGGGTTGGCGACGCTATTCGCCCATATCTAGGGTCTACATACAGCGCCTGGTATTCCCAAATCATCACCCATCTAGTACTGACCAGGCTTAACGTCGCTTATCTTCGGCGATCTCGCGGGAACTAGTGTAGCAACGTGATTATTCTGTATGCTACGTAACACACCGCAAATAAATATATGGAACTTAAGACATTCGAACGTGGATATATAAAGTGTTTAAAACCAACAAAAAATGTTTTTATGCTTCCTTCTCAAGGAAGAATAAAAAAAAATTTTTGTTGGTTTTAAACACTTTATATATCCACGTTCTCCTTTTTCTTCGGTCGGCCGATTTCAAAAGTATTAACATATAAATCGACTGGTGATACCAGATCAGGCTGCCCTGTGGCTCCCTGAGACGAAATTCACCTACATTGACGTTTTTTTTGTTGTTGTTTTTTTTGTTTTTTTTGTTTGTAAAACTTAATTATGTTCTACAAAACCAAAACCAAAAACAACAGCCCCTCTCCCTTTCTCCCTCCCCTTTTTTATTTTTATTTTTCCTACCCTACTTCCGGCCCTGGATATGACCTTAAACTACATCCGATGGTGAGATCCGGCTTACGGACTTTGGGGAATGTGGAGCCTCCTCTTAATTACCATTGCTCCCAGGTCCACCCTGACCCGGAGTGGTAGTACCTGTTAGGGTCCCAACTATGGGTTAAATAGAAACAGATATTAAAAGGGGAAAGAAACAAAAAAGAGAAGAAAACAAGGCCAGATTCGGCATTAAATAACCCAAAAAGGGTTGATATGCCGTAAAACAAAACTACCAAACTACCAAACCATATAAATCGATACGGATTAAGTTTGGTTATTGTTGTATATTACGTGTCATTGGGAAGAAGAATAGAGGGTGTTAGTTGTGAGTAGTTTAATAGATAACATTTGACGCATGTTATCGGAAGAGAAAAAGCGAAAGTAACATAGCATGCAAGGAGTTAGATAGTACTGTGTTAGAAGCGAAGAGATACACACATGGACGCATGTAGCTCTTAAAATTAATAAGTGTTACATAGCGTACTTCAAGAGATATATCTGCGCCCGATAATGAACCCGTAAAAAGGAAATAAACGTATAAGAAAAGTAAAAGTAAATAAAGAAAAGTATGTATTATTGAACGAATGCCTCTGTGTTAATTAATGATACTTAAACATGATCCAGCAAGAGAAAGAACCTTGAACCAATTCTAGGACTCAGAACAGATAAAATTAACAGGCAAACAAGTATATTTTAATCATTTGGACTATTATTCTCATCTTGATTGGCTGGTGATACCAGATCAGGCTGCCCTGTGGCTCCCTGAGACGAAATTCACCTACATTGACGTTTTTTTTTTTTTTTTTTTTTTTTGTAAAACTTAATTATGTTCTACAAAACCAAAAACAAAAACAACAGCCCCTCTCCCTTTCTCCCTCCCCTTTTTTATTTTATTTTTAAAACTTGAAGCATAAATCTTTTACTATAATGACCAGATTCGGCATTAAATAACCCAAAAAGGGTTGATATGCCGTAAAACAAAACTACCAAACCAAAAACGATGATTAAACATTTGAAGATATAAAGAACTTGAAGCATAAAAACTTTTACTATAATGACCAGATTCGGCATTAAATAACCCAAAAAGGGTTGATATGCCGTAAAACAAAACTACCAAACCAAAAACGATGATTAAACATTTGAAGATATAAAGAACTTGAAGCATAAAAACTTTTACTATAATGACCAGATTCGGCATTAAATAACCCAAAAAGGGTTGATATGCCGTAAAACAAAACTACCAAACCACCTCATCTTGATTGGGTTTTTTTTTTCACAGCGTTTCGGCCGATGTAATCTCCGACTTCTTTAGGTGCATTGGAACTTTCCCTTGTGAATTAAATAACGGGTTTAGTTCGGAATTTCGTATAGGTTTCCGATTCCGATATTAAGATTCCCGAGTTAAAAAAAAAGATGCACCCAAAGAAGGGCGGAGGTTACATCGGCCGAAACACTGAGAAGAGAAAAACAAATATGAGTACAGCAGTTCGATAATCCAAATGATACAAATTCATCCCAAACATTCCTAAACGTAAATAATTCTATCTTGAAAGCTCTTACACCATTTCACTTCACAAATAAGTCACTAGGCAGCCATTACCTCTACAATAATAACCCCGCTACAGAGAGTGTTATTCGGCATTATTATCACCACAATCTGGGAGTGCCCTCATTCACTTGTTGGGAATTTTGTATACAACTCACTGCGTATAAATATCAAACTACAGTTAACTTTCGAAATGTTAAAAGAAAGATCAAATGACGTGACATAGAGAAACGTCTCCTAATTGCCCTCAGACTTCCAACAAGAAATTGCGTGACAACACGATTTATTTGATTAATCAAACTTAGCAGGCACCTCTTAAGAATATAAAATACGTGCATCGCTAAAAGTGTGACAATACATTACGAATAGATGGGTAACAATGACTGTCTACATGTTTATGCAAAGAGCTACTTGACCCTTCAGTCCATATGACTCAGAGATTGATATATTAAAATGAATTTTAATGATGAAACATGTTATTGCAGTAAACAATACACCTATTGAAAGGCATGAAATATCCTCACATAATACACACACACACACACACACACATATATATATATATATATATATATATATATACATTTATTATTACCTTTAATATTATTGTTAACTCACTAGGTGTTCTAACACATGTCATCATCAGTGATCGCTTGCTGAAAATAACTGGTGGTGTTCCCTGGAGTTTGAGTGACAAAAAGTCTCCCCTGATTTCTGATACTTTCCACCCCTTTCGATAATAATTGCAAATGTCTTCGTGTTATCGCAGCAACCGGCTACCATTGATTTATTGCTGGTACCAACCGTGAGTCTTCTTTGAGGTCTGGGAGGCAATAAGCCTCGACATGGTTCCGGTACACTCCGAACTCTTCCAGTGGATGTCTTGTTACTGCTATTATTATCATTATTATTATTAGTAGTAGTATTTTTATTATTATAGAAATCGCTCCAGATAAGGCATGAACCCACTGGATATATGGAGCTAACAAGAACAAATATGATTATCGCAAAGACAAGAGATGCCTATTGACCTTAGTCTTGAAAAGACCAAAAATATAGGTAGAATGAAAACAGTCAGCAAGAAGAGAGTTCCACAAGCATACGGTTCTTTGAAAGAAGCTACTGGATAAGGAAGCTGTATTACAATGAGGTATCAAACCAGCAAATTGATGAAGACCACTACACCAACGAGTCAAACGAGCTGGAACAAAAGAAGCAGGGAATAGATCACATAATTTTGAAGAACACATGCCATAATAGTATTTATAGAAAAGACTGAGACTAGCAACATCACGTTTGTTAGAGAGGGTGTGTAGAGAAGAAGAAAGGGTGGGGTCAATAAAATTACAGATTTGTTTCTGCACCTTATCAAGAACCCTCAAATGGGGCAGAGATTCACCAGCCCAACTATGACAACAGTACTCCATACATTGTCTGATTGTGAATTTGTAGAGATAGAGAATAGCCTCAGGTGTGAGAAAGTGTTTGGAGCGATAGAGAGAACCGACTATACGGGAAGCAGAATTATTATTATCATCATGATCATCATGATGATGATGATCATCATCATCATCATCATCATCATCAGTAGTAGTAGAATTAGTAGATGTTTTCTCGTGCCGTAAGAAATAACGTTTCATTTTTTCATTGCTGTCTAATAGGGGTACCGCTCCACAAAATTAAATCATTTCGAAGCCACCCATTTTGTGTGCAAGCTCTAATTTAACAGTACATGTTTTATGACCCGAACTCTAAACACTTTTTAAATGGCCATGAGGCAGCATGAACCTGTTGTATAACTAGAGAGGGTGAAACAAGATTTCGTAACTGACATCTTGGCGTGAGTTGAGGACATAACGGTCGGCTCTTTTCCCAGCAGCGAGTGTCTGAGGCAGGCGAGTATTGGAACTCGTGGCAATCTTCCCTCTCTCCCAAAAAGCCAGCTAGGGCATGAGAGATTATGAGTGCTTTAATACCCCTATCTAATAGCCTCCACACGAGGGCAGAATTAGACACCAGGTCGACTTTTAATGTGGGAAAAATCAAGCTCCCGAATGAGGCACTCCGGATTGGGATAAACATTTTTTAAAAATGCCTCAGTCTAGAAAAATGTCTTGTTTCACTGACCGATGACTGAAAAGACAAAGCGTAGTATAAACAAACATATATTACACTTTGCTCTTAGCCAAAAGGCTCAGCAATAGTCCTTTAAGTTTGATAGATTAACAATTTTGGGTTTTTACGAGGTTCTAACAGGAGAGATGTAAGATTGATACATCTGTGATTCGTAAAACTGTTTATGGTGTTTTCTTGAAAAGTGTTTGCTGTGGGTTGTGAGGCACGTGAGTGTTTATAAAATGACTGGAGTTATGCAGCAGTTGTGATCCAGTAAATATGGACGCCACGTGAACAAAGACGACAAGTCTAAGAGGCAGCATCGGACGAAAATATTTGCTTGTCCACGCTAGGTAACAATCTCAATACAAACTTCTTGTACCTATGATTTTAATGAGATAAACACCATAGGTTAGATGCAGTAACTGATATCTATTTAAAAACAAAACGTCAGCAACAAAAACTCTCGTTTCCCTTATATTGTCCTTTAGTGCTCACATTCACCCTTATTTTGTCCTTTAGTCCTTACATTCCATGAGCGATGTTTCTAGTAAAGGGGGAAGAATTGCTGTTTTCAGTGTTGGAATCTACCAATCCAACACATATAGTAGGCTAGTTTTTATCTTGAAGTAGTATTTTCTTTTTAGCTCCTTAGAGTAACTGGTTTCATACCTTGTCTGGAGAGATTTCCATAAGCATTATATATATATATATATATATATATATATATATATATATATATATATATATATATATATATCTGGTTGAACAGGAGTGCCAACTTCTGTTTATTCCTTTTGTGATCCAATCTTTCTATTCTTCGAACGATAGATCTTGTACTATTAACCATGGAGTGTAGGAAATCTCCATATTTGACGCAAACGTTTTCGACCATCATTGGTCGTCTTCAGGCGGATGATTGATCAATACAAAATAAAATTGGTGAATTTATTAACAAACACCTTACAGCACAAAACATCTCCAAATATCATTTTAGAAATATCTTAACCTTTAGTACATCCATCCTTGCTGTGTCATTTTGCGGTATTCGCCTCCCCATAATGGAAGCATTGTTCATTCAATTAAAAAAGCCCAACATCAACCATGCTTGTTATGAGGGGTGCGAAGGCGTGTTGAAATGCTGTTGAATGTTTTTAATGTTTTTAATAACATGGAAACGTCTTCTTAATAAATTCACCAATTTTATTCTGCATTGATCAATCATCCGCCTGAAGACGACCAATGATGGTCGAATACGTTTGCGTCAAATATGGAGATTTCCTACACTCCATGGTTAATAGTACAAGATCTATCTTTCGACGAATAGAAAGATTGGATCACAAAAGGAATAAACAGAAGTTGGCACTCCTGTTCAACCAGATATGTATAAAAGAAGGAATGTTGCCTAATTATATATATATATATATATATATATATATATTATTATTATTATTATTATTATTATTATTAAAAACCCCTGATGAGAGTTAACTCCACAAAAAGAGCTTAGTTCTACAATTATGCAATATTCATGTCCACAAGCTTTTTAACATATAAATATGCTGTTTCTATTTGCCTGCCTCCCCACGTCGGCAAAGTCAGACACAAGGTCAGTTTTTAATGTGGGTAAAATCCAGCTCCCCTAAACGGGGAAAAAATTAAATTTGCCTCAGTCAAGAAAAGATGTTCCTTCACTTACTGAGGACAGAAAAGTCTAAGTGTACCATCAGAACAGATTCTACACTTCGTTCCTAGCCAAAAGGCCAGAAATTATTTGTTTCATAAATATGTTGTTGATTATTTTGAAGCATTTAGAGATATAATGCCGCTCACTGAATGTTGTTTTGTACTCTGCCTGTCATGAGATTTACCCCATAAGTAACATACACAAAATGTTATCGATTTAAAAAATGTGAGCAAGTATTGTAACAAGCCAAATATAAATAATACCATACGTACCCGTGACCCGTTGGGTCACAACACTTAACACTTTCTGTTTCACTTTGATTTAATTCGAAAATTCATAAACTGTGACATATCTGCTAAGCAAATATTATTTCATAACTAAAAATTATAAGTCTCTTTACTTCTATATAAAACTCATGGAATAATATAAACGTAAAGAGTATTTTTAATTAACTTGCTATCTAATTTACGTACGTGTCTACGGTAGATACGAACACACTATGTAGATTAACTCAAAAGTTAGATGCTCACTTTCTCTGAATGCTTACAGAACATTAAAACTATTAGAGAGTGGTTGAATCAATACACGATAAGAGTGAGCGAGAGTATTAAACAGATAGCTACGTAAGAGATGGGTGACTTGTTCAGTTCATTACAAATAATGACTAATTACAAGAGGTTAAAGTGATTTTTAAAAACGTAACTCAATCCCAAAACTAAGGAGTATTTAAGTATGTATTTTCTGTCATTACATTATATAGGAAATATAACATATAAGGCGTAATTATACAGGGTGGGCAAAAATAAGGGTCCTATTTTTAAAAATTCATAACTTTTTTATTTATTGATTTTTTTTTTTTTTTTTAGAATAAGTAAAGGACCCCTTCCGAAGCAAGCATGAGCCGTATTAGCCCAAAGGAACGTACCCTCATTTAGAAAACATTATTTTTGCTTAAAAAACTCAAAACAGTGTAAAAAACAATACTTTAGTTTTTGTAAGTTTTAAGAAGTGTTTTTCGGCTAAAATTTGTTTTGTTTATTTCAAAAAATCTCGGAAGGGTCAGTCTACACACACATAAAGTTTGGTGAGTTTAACTTTTATTTTGTGGAAGTTATTCAAATTCAAGTTATTCAAATTTAAAGATAGGACCCTTATTTTGGCCCACCCTGTATAATTTAATCATGATACAGAGTTTGATAAAAGCAGGTGTAAGATAATTATAGATATATGGAGTAGGCTGACATGTTGATTTTACATTTACTGATAGGTTGAATACTAATAACGAACGTGTATTCTTTAGATTACTGTAATTAATCTACATTTTCAGCGATGAAAATTCTATTTCGAACTTGAACGTGACTAACGACCGGACTTATAGATACATCTTAACGTTACTAAAACTTTTTTTTTCAGTTTGAAGCGTGATATAAAAGATGAACTTTGCAGAAAACCTTTTTCTCTCCCTGCTGAAGAGTATGCAGCGGAGGTAAGCGTGTAGATACAAGTGGGCATACCACACGGAAATTCCATCGCAAGCTACACTGTCTCAAATAGTTCAGTTCGACCCGTGCAGCTCCTATTGCGCATAGGTACGAAGCATTTCGTTGTTTAAACCGTCATAAATCAGCTGTAAATAGCTTCAAGAAACCACTGTAAGAGTATAATAGCCGCAGCCAAGAGTATAAATACTGAAAGAAAGAGAAATCGCATAACTGGAAAATTGCCTTTGAAGTACGAGTTTTCAAGAAGTCTGGTGAAGAAGCCGACCCGCAAAATTATCAGCCCATAAGTCTTCACCCGCTCATAGCTAATATCTTTGGATTATTAATCAATCTAGCGATAATTCACCATCTCGAAAATTCTAAACATATCTCTGATCAACAGCATGAATTTAGGTCATCCCGTTTTTCTCCATATACCGTAACGGTCATCTCCGCACGTATAGACCTCACACTGGATAAGTTAGGTGTAATTAGGTCGGTAGTGCTAGCTTTCTTCACGGCTTTTGATAAGGTCTGGCATGAAGGGCGTCTAAGAAATATCAACTTGTATTGTATTACTGGACGAATATTTGATATGATCAGATCTTACTAAACAAAAAGAACGATCCTGGTAGTATTCGATAGTCGTACACCCAAACAACGCCACATCAATGCTAGCGTCTGCCTTATATGTCTATACTTAGACCTATATTAAACCTAATATTTATACACAATCTCCCGATGCAATCACGTCTGAGATGGGTGTATTAACCGATAACACCACGCCCTATTCCCGGTATGAAAACAAATCGAATGTCCACAGAAGCAAGGTAATGACTGAATCCTTGGAAAATGAACTCCAGTCTGTAGTAAAAGCTGAATAAAAATTCATAATCTTATTTAATGCTACCAAGACTAATTTTCTTTTTCTTTTTAAGAACTATAAAAAACCTCTGCAACCACAGATTATCGTGAGCAATATCACCCTTCTTGAGATTTTAACATTTTAATCCTCGGCCTTATATTCTCAGGCAACATAAAGTAGAATAAATACATAGAAAATGCTGCAATGTCTGCTGCAAAGAACGTAGGCTCCCTCTACCTGGCTTGAGCACTTCTCATACCTGACAGTATCTTATATCTCTATAATGTCACCATTCGTCAGCGCCTATCGCATCGCCGCAGCATTGCACCTCTGTGCATGCAAGTACTTCCACGAAATGTGCTCCGACGCACTTACTCAACTTGCAAACCTCAACGTAAGTTCCCCCGAGCCACTCAACTAGCAGCAAAATTGCACCCCCTCTCCGTGGTTATTAAATTCCAAACCACTTTCTACTCTATTTAATAGCTTCCTACATCAAACCCATGCCATTGCAATTCCATCCCTGTTCCCTGTGTTCCCGACTGTACCAACATGCATAAATTGCAACGTAATATGAACAAATATCTTACTGTCAAACTCCCCACCCAGGTTGCACTCTATATATCTGATCCCTATAACAGTAGGCCCTTGAGCTTCAGTGGCGATCTGCCTTGTACGGGTTCAACAAAAGTGTTTATAAAGTCCGACAGACAGACGCTTATAGATTCTTATATAAATAAGCTTGGACATCTGAAGAACCAATACTATATACAAATATTAGCGTTGATATGGAGGCAAAAATATTATTTCAAATCTCAGCGTGACAGACGGAAGGACGTACAGACGGAATCTGTAAAATAGATAATTGGACGCGTCTAAAAAAACATAACGATGTATGGCTTTGTTTGACTTTACTGTGTGTTTATTTATTAAAACAACTTACACTTTCGATTAATTTCTGCCATAAAGTCAGATGCGGTCTTGCATCCATTTATCTGCTGTGCATTGTACAACAACAACAAAAAACGCGTTCGCTCGAACGGAAGTTAATTGCTAATTTTATGTTCCCACAATTCATGGTCGAAATTATCGACAACAACTGTAAGCTTTCTTACATCCTGTAATATTTTGGGATGAACAAGGATTTTTATTTCTTTTATGTTTAGGGCAAATAAATCTTGTTCAGATACTTTTTTATTGATCCTATACGAGCTTTATGGTAAACGTTACAACACCCATAATTGCTCGTATAACAAAGTTAAACTGAGAGTTCCTAAATAGCTCATTATAAATACACACACACACACACACACACACACACATATATATATATATATATATATATATAGTATTTCATGTATCCACATAAAATGTTATAAAGATATAATTTTTTTAGGTATCAATTTTCAGTAGTTTCTTCAACAATGCTCGATACGTAGGTAGAGCTAGGTAGTAAGTTATGAAAATATATTTATGGCAATTAAGCTACACAGAGGCTTCCGCATTTCATCCCCGGATAGAGTTGTGATTTTAGCCTGATGCTTCCCTCCGGGGATGAAATGCAGAAGCGTCTGTGTAGCTTAATAGCCATATATATATTTCTATAACTTTCTCATATATATATATATATATATATATATATATATATATATATATATATATATATATACATATTTATTTCAATCGAAACTTATTTTTGCTCTGGTCACACGTAACCTAACCAGTACCATACATCCAACTACAATCTACCATAGTCATCAACATACATAATATTTCATTGTATCACAGCTGCTCATGGTCGTTAGAAAAAGAGATAATTAAGACTAAGATTGAAAGCCTACTTTTAGACAATAGGCGAAAGCTTTACCCATTACGCTATCCGCTCAAGCGTCCATAATATTGAGATAGTTGCATGCAACATCTGAATATTATAGACGCTTATTTTAAAGTCGGATATCACTAGCCGTTAAGAAAACTATACATTAAAGACATAGTTGTAAACACGCTAAGATCGAAAGTACTTGCGAAAAAGGAAATAAAAATGGAAGAAGTAACCCACGTAACTTACATACATCCATTTAGCCGGAATACTAACTCGGAAAATAGAAACAACTTTTAAAAGTATCATCAAGCAAAAATATTCCGTGTTATATATATATATATATATATATATATATATATATATATATATATATATATATATATATATATAATTAATTATTATTTGGTGTTGGGAGACCAATGTATATATTTGACAGAAACTCGGAAAATAGAAACAACTTTCAAAATTATCATCAAGCAAAAATATTCCGTGTTATATATATATATATATATATATATATATATATTTTTTTTTTTTTTTGATTTTATTCCATTAGTTGCGACAAAACAGGTTTTGTTTCATTGGTGCGGATAGCTACCAATTCATCGGGCCGGCGAAAGGAATTAAAATGGCATAAAATTTTAAGTTCACTTTAACGGGAGATTTTGCTCTGAATTTTCATTGAGCACTCTCATAAACCCGGTTTCAACTTCCTTCGGATTCATACCCCCTGGATATTTGTAACAAGTTAATTTTATATATATATATATATATATATATATATATATATATATATATATATATATATAATTAATTATTATTTGGTGTTGGGAGACCAATGTATATATTTGACAGAAAATCCTCCCCGAACACTGAAGAAGGCTGTACTTTATCGAAATCCTAAAGCAGCTCGACAGGTGTGTGATTTTCCTGATTTTCTCCGAGGGCAGGAACGTTAAGATAACCTACACATCGCCTTGATCCACAACAAAAAAAAACGTCCAAGAAATCAATCTTTTCCAGCCTTTCCCCACTTAACTCATCCAGCAGCAGCAGATTCAGCAATAAACGTTGCACATCATCCATCGGTCATTTCTCATCCCTTGCGGCTGATGGTCAACCAGAACGCCATAGAAAGGCTAGTCTTGATGAGGCCATGTTACACAACCTCAGCCGGCTTGACCTTCAACTGCATAACTGGTGTGATGCGCTCTCCTCGTCAATGTCCTCAAAGTTACTCGCATCACACAAACAGGGCAGCTTTCCAATGGCGGACCTCGTAGAATATGATGCTACCAGCCTGGCTCAGTCTGATACTAGACAACACGTACCTGGCTGATAAATGCATTGCCGGTTGTAATTTCATCAAGAAGGTTCCATCTGAAAAGAAAAGCAAACCAAGTGATTCTAAACTCGCAGAATCTTTTGTCAACCCCCAGGGAGAAGATCTGGTCACGTCCATGGGGACCTGCAGACCCCTTCCTCAACTGTCAGCAGCTGCAAATCGAAACAGACAAGTTGTAATAAGCTCACCATCATCGACTGAACAACAAGAGTGTGTCCTTGATGTCTACATGCTGAGTCATAAGTCTCCCATGTTGGCCATTATCCGATGCACCTGTGAAAACTACCTCATCCGATCTACTTTTCAGACCGAAGAAGATGATGTTGATGTAGAAGATGATGCAATAACAGAGATTCAACCAATCTGTGTTGCAGAGACGATATTGACATACAAATGTTGTTTGGCACAAAACCAATGAAACGGACCGTTAAATATATCTCACAGTAATTTGGAATTTTTGGAAATGTGAAAAAAATAAAAATAAAAGTAATAAAACAAACCATGGTTATTGGAATATAATAAAAAAAAAACTGTTCTATATATATATATATATATATATATATATATATATATATATATATATATATATATATATATATATATATAGAGAGAGAGAGAGAGAGAGAGAGAGAGAGAGAGATCATGATGTTTCACTTAGAATAGTGTATATTCAGTACAGTCCCGAACAAAGCCAATTAAAACAAGCTCGATGAGCCCGGATTATATGATACAGAGCATGTATATGTATATTTGGAGAGTTTACCACGATATTTTTCCAGAGAGGATACATAATAACAAAAAATTATTTTATTTTATTATTTATTTATTCTGTAAAGTTATTTTACCCTACACGTGTTTCGCTACCTATCAAGGTACTTGCTAGGCAGTTCATCAGGGGAGATACAAAACCTAAGATATTGACCTCAACAACTGATAATACCCCACGGGGGATTGCCCTAGTTGAAATCACCTAAGAATAAAAAAGGAAAATAAGTTCAGAATACAGTTGTCTTCTGAACTTATTGTCAGAACATTCACAGGTCGAATTTCCAGAAGAAAACTCAAATTCACATGAAAAACCTTATTACATTTTTTAAATAACTATTGAAAAGTGTAATTATTGAATATTGAGCCTCATTTCGTATTGGAAATTAAATCTCATAAGACTCGATCTGATCTATAAAAATAATTGTTTTTTATATATTATCACAAACATAGATAGATAGATAGATAGATAGATAGATAGATAGATAGTTAGAGTATTTATTCATGCAATTTGGTTGAGTTAAAGGGACGAAAATAACGAAGAGAGGGTAGGTAAAAAGATTTGGATTTTGCAGAACATGATTGAGTTTTGCAAAGAGAAAGAGAAACAATAAAACGTCAGTTTGTCGTGCATTTTGGGTCAGAAGCCGATATATTCAGAGAGCCTGATCTGGTAGCACTACTACTTTGACTGTGATCGGAGTTTGTTATGCAGTGTCGAGGTACATTGCATTGTTTGAGTGCGAGTTCTGCCAGATATTGGATGAAAAAATAAGATCCGTTCCTTAGGTTTACGTTTGATGGTCATGAAAGAAGGATTACAGAACTCTTGGTGCATTTGCGGCGTGGAAAGAGTCTTGAGCGGGATGCACTTTGTAAAGTCAAAATTGTGCGTAAAAGTGTTTTTTGATATGACTAGTGCTTTAGTAGGATTGTTGTGTGTTAGCTCTAGTTTATGTTCGTAAATGCGGAATTTTATATTTCTGACGTCTCGGAGATATAATACATCGGACATGTGGCACATTTAATTTTGTAAATGCCAGCTAAGGAAGATATGTCCTTAAAGAGTAGGGGGATGGGTTCTGGTGTTGAGTAAATTATAATTGATTTAGAAGTTGATGTCACTATTTTTATGTCAGATTTTAATTGTCTTTGTCAGGAAAGAAATAGATATAGAATTATTTGCGGGAACTGTATCGGATTTATTTTTATCGATCTTGCCAATGTATTTTGTGATAGTGGTATTGTTATGAGGCTAATATTTTATAGTTTAGTCTGTTTTGTTGTGGATATTAAAGACTTTGCGTTCATGTTGTGGATGAAGAATTGAGGATATTTGAAAGCTTTGTAAGTGCTCTCGATAAGCAGGATGAAGACTCTGAGAGCCCTGAGAAACACCTCTATGGTCATTCCAGATTTTATTTTGTTTTTGTGGTGGGAGTAAAAATGTATCAGATCATTTTTATTAATTGGTTTTCTATAGAGCAAGACGTTTAAGCCGTTCAGGGTGTAGTGCGAAGTGATACCCAGGAAGTTGTGTATGTGATTATTTGTTTAGTTCAAAGGTTAAGGAGATTGTGTGTTTAATTAAAATTCAATTTTTACGAGTAGGACCCTAAAATTAGATTAAAGGCGGTGTAATTAAAGTGACTAATTGAAATCAATTTCGGTAATTGTACAATCTTTAATCGCCCCGGGGAACATCCGGTGTTTCTCGCGGATCAATTCAAACCCATTAGCACTGATCCATCAAGCCCATGCGTTCTTGTTCGTATTAATAACTGAGGTTGGTTTTGTATTCATTTATATAATTTTCAAATCATACATTAAATAAAATAAAGGAATAAGTTGTATTCTCTTTGTATGAAAGGAGTCCTCGCAATAACGCTGTATTGATCAATACGGCATATGTGCATCCATCTAACAAAGATAATGTAGTTGCATAATACTTATTGTCGTTGGGATATATCTCCTAAAACCTAGGAAGACAGGTGAACAAGGCGTGTGAACAAAGAAACAGTCGGACAGAAATTATTACTTCATATATACGGAGATATCATGGTGAAAAGTCCAAGTATTGATTTACTCCTCTCCGGGAGTTAGGCACAAGGCAGTTTTTATCTTACTCCCACAAGTAAGATGTGACCCAAGGTCGGGTCGGGAAACTGGGGTTTAAAAATTGCCTGGGCAGCCCCGTCGGCATTCCCCGGTAGGGGCGCCTCAGGCAGTAAGCAATAAACTTACTCCTCTCCAAAGAGGGGAGGCGAAGCCTGGGAGGGTGGACCTCCTAGAACTGCACAGGACAGACCCATAGACCGGCGTAAATCAAGCTCCGAAGGCCAAGACAATACCAGTCTATGGGGTGAAGATACTACACTTTGATCTTAGCCAAAAGGAAGTAATGTTTACTCTCTGAATTATAATAAACAATGCAATAAAATCGACGCCTGGTCGCAGGTCACTACTTATTGTAATGCCCATCACCATCATCGACCCTTGCAACAAATGGTGACCCCCCGGACAGGTCATGACAACTCGTCTACAGTACATTATTATTATCGAAACAATACATACTTACAAACATATAAGGGTGTATCTAGATCACTCCCTTTCGATGCAAGTTATTATATTTGTAGATTCAATATTTGCATCTGATTCGTTTCATAAAAGTCAATATTCACCCATCTCATTTTATTATCTCTCTCCCTCTCTCCCTCTCTCTATCTCACACACACACACACACCCACACACACACACACACCCCACACACACACACTATTGCCTTATTTTTTTTTAATACTTTTTTATCTGTTCTAATGAAATATTTTCGCTGCCCTGTTTCAATATACGAGCCAGAATCTATATTTTATCTACACTGACATATTTCCTGCCGCGTTAGGACGTTCGTATAATTTCTTTAGATTTATTTATTTTTCCATAAAATAACTCTTTATTGAATTTCTGGTATTTATTCTTGCTGCGATAAATAGCCCGTCGGTCCGAACAGCAGTAGTTACATTTACGTCACGCTAGAGGGCCAGTATGTACAACTAACATACGCATTTGGTATTCTATATTTATAAAAGTATGCGGCATGTTCACGTGTGTGTCTGTGCGTATTCTTCCCATCTACGTAACTTTGAGAATTTAATATTGAATTACTTTTATTTACTACTAGCGGAACCCGTCGCCCGGCGTTGCTCGGGATAAAGTACTACATATTGCATGAAGTCTAATGAATAAAAAAACGGCCTATAGTTCTCCCCCCCCTCTACTGTGTTGGTGGATGTTTTAAATTTAAAAAAAAGAAAAATGTGTCAGAGTAGAATGGGATCGAACGCTGAATCTGTCGATCACGAAACCTGCCTTCTTAACGACTACGCCATGGTTTCGACTTCAAGGTAAATGTGAAAATAGGCCAATTCAGGTAAGTTTGATTATTGGCATGCGTGTTATGTTGAGATTTAACTTCTGCCGACCAAATGGAAAGGTCAACAATGACCCGGTTTATGTTCGGCAAGTTTTCTATAATATGCGTGTTAAAGGTGTATGATTTTGAAAATGTAAATGTATCGGGGTCTACGAGTATATTGGTGCTTATTGAATTAAATAGGAAGTCGATTCGATCAATAAATTGTAGCCGCCATGTTGAATGAATAAATGTTACAGGAACTGTGTTCGTTAATTTCATTCGCTTAATTCCGGAATTAATATAAATATAGACGTCATAAGTAGAATTAGAAATAACGTAATCTGATATTCGAGGAATATCATCGGAATGAACGGGAGCGGTACTTAAGTCTTTGCGTATTGCTTTATATTATGTAGTAAATTACTACCAGGCAAATAATAAATAAGAACGGACTGTTTTGTGAAAATTAAACTGTGTTTATTAGTTCCCGGTGTCGATGAGTGGAGTGACAGTACATAATTGTTAGGGAGAAAAGTTTTTGCTACCACCTATATGGAGTTGGTTTGTCGGAGAGTCGGAGATCGCGGGCCAAATGTAATATTTAGTGTTAGCTGGAAAAAAAATAATAACAAATTTACTAAAACACGCTCGAGTGAATAAGTGTAATATAGAGGTGAGTTTACTAGCCTTTGATGCATGTAGTTATTTTCCTATTCTTCGAGAAGGTACAGGGGAAAAATCGTCTCTACTTCATATATAAGAGAATTAATTGAATATGTATTCAAATTTTAAAAAAATGTAATAGCCTAATATAAAAGACATTTAAAAAAGCCTACTTAAAAATAACTTCATTACGAAATTAAAGCCGTCAGAATGCATGTTAGTTTCTTCGTAAACAAGTCAGAAATTATAATATTTTTTATTAATAGATGAAAAAAGGGTAGATTTCTTCGTGACACTTTGGAATTTTAAAGGAACTTCAAACATTCAAACTGTCGAATAGAAAGTTATTTCTGGCTGTAGAATATTTATAACATCCTAATGTATTAAAAGTAATTGACTGTTTTGGAAACTATTCGCATCCAATAAATACATAAATAAAGATAACAACAAAATGAACTTTATACAAGTAGTTATAGTTGTATAAACCGGTTTAATCAAACATTTAATGACCAAGCGCTACTTTAATAATCAAATTATATTTAAAAATAGTACAAAACAATGCATAGTTAAAAAAACGTGAAATAAAGATGAAAGTACGGCGGGTAGGTACAGCTAGTTTTGTATTAAATTTATCTCACTTCAAGTTGTCCGCTTGTTTTTAGTCTATTAAGTATTGTACGCAATAAAAGATAAACTTACGCCTATTTAGCAATGTATATTTTCAGTGTATTTATTAGTAACTAGCAGGCCCCGTGCCGCAGCGTTTCCCGGGAGATATAAAAGAATGAGTTAACTATGAAAAAATATCTGCAAAAAGAAATAAAAATGTTATTTTTATTTTTTAGAGTAGAAGTTCACCACTTATACACATTTAACATAAAATGTGATGGAGGCATGTGTGTGTTAACTAAACTTATATTTTCATTTTATTCATTTTCTTGGTATAAATTAATTTGTTCCTACATAAAAATGAGGTGCGAAAAATGTAATGTTTTGGGATACATATTTCTGCCATCTCCATTTGTGTGTCTGTATGTTGATGGGCGAATCTCTTTAACTGCTTTTTAGGAATAGGTATTTAGACTTCGTGGGGTAAACTGTTTAGCCTTTCTGGAAAAATTTGAATTCAGTTCCGATGCTTCTACACAATACGAAGTGAACGAAACTGATTTTTCAAACTAAAACTAAAACATAGTTTAAGGTTAATGTAGGATTAGTAAATGGTTAGGTTATGATAAGGTTAGTGTTAGGTTATGGTTAGTTTAGAGTTAGGTTAGGGTAAAACAATAAAAAATAGTTCCGTTCGTATTGTGTAGATTGTTCGGTGAAGTTCGTTAACATTTATCACCATCATCGTACTGATGGAAAACACGAATATTTTTCGTCATGATCAATTGTTTTTGTCAAGTGAGCGCTAATTTCAAAATTTTGCCCCCCCCAAAAAAAAAAATTTTTTTTTAAAGAATTCAAAATTATTAGAAAGTAAATTCTCACCATATATTTCCATGCAAAATTAATCCTTTCCAAGAAAAGTGCACTTTTTTCCATATAAAATAGAGGAAAACATAACTTGTATAAAAAATGCCACCACTCAATGTTCCCGTCTCACAATTGAGAGACAATTCGGTTATACATCTCGATTAACTGCTAACTGGGCAGGAGGTGGGTGCTCATTTTACGTTAAAATTATATAAAAAAAAAAAATCCCCCGAGTAACATATAAAATATGAATTTAATATTTTTAATTCCTTTTCTGCGGATATATTTCCCAGCTGTTTACATGTAATCGTCCACAAGAAGTAGAATGTGATGTATTTGAAGGGTTAAACTGAAATAAGTATCGTATTGAATCCCAACAACTAAAATTTAAACGTGCATGGGCAACTCCGAAATTAAAACGTTTCTGGTATCATTTCTAGCCTTTCTAGTTAAGTGGAGAGATGTGGTTGCTTAACAAAACAAAAAGAAACTTTATCTCAAAATGGAACACTAATTAAGTGTTAAGGCTTGCGGGTATTGGGGTGCGTATATTGTTTTAGAAAAAAGTATATATAAAAGAAATTTTGAAAACTAACGAATAGAAATGTAAATAAGTTTATAAAACGTATCTAAAAACACAATAATATCAAAGTAATATAGCATTTTTATCGGGCGAGGGTAGAAGTGTTCACTTAACAAAAACAAAAAAAACTTTAGTTCGAAATTAAGTGTTTTAATGGCTGGCGTGGCGGGCATTGTGTTGAGTAATTGTGTTAATGAAAAAGGATAAATAGAAGAAATTGTGGGAACGAACCATTAGAAATGTAAAAAAGATTATAAAATGTATCCAAGAATGGAATAATCGCGAAAAGAATATTTGTTTATTCGCGTAGAAGAAATCCTTCTTGAGCTAGTCAGTGTTTTATTTGTTTGGATAGCGGGATTTTCCCCCAAGTAATATAGGAAATTAAAGAAACGTAAACAGCAATTTATATTCGGAAATGTATATCTGACAGATAATGCAAGTAAACATTTATGTTTAGTTATAATATTTAATTTTGAGAATGATTGTGTTCTTGTTTCTTATAGGCGTAGAATACAATAAAGAATATTTCTGAAGAAAATAATGATATTCGGTCTACGAAGCAATCAGTGTTTATTTTGTTACGATAGCGTGAATTACCATATGACTAAACTGATAACTAAGTAAATTGGAGCTGTTTGTTTTATTTTAAAAAGTCTATATGAAAATATACTGTCGGTAATAAGTAATAACACTACTAATTTAAAAGATAATCGTCCAAAATATACTTGCCTGTGAGCTGAAACATGGCGGGCGTCGAATGTGTTCGTTTACACTGAATGCGGTTACCCAAAACGTATAATCACCAAACAGCCAGAAATACAGAAAAGAATTCTTAGAATAATGAGATCTACCGGTGCGGTAACAGAGTGTCGATGCTATAAAAATGATCCGGTATCGAACGTGTTAGTAGTATATTATACTGACGCAATATGGTTGTAACCATCTATTTCGAAGACGTTTATGGGAGAAGAAGACATGTCGGAAGAAATGTAATCAGTTTTGTACTAATTAAAAATGTCAGAATACTTTCGTTAAACACACTATATAAAGTTCTGTTGGTGTTGAGTGGAAAATCCTTGCATAGGAATCGTTCGGTTATTTTCCTATGATGGCTGAATTTACAAGGGTAAAAATCGAGATTACTTTATATATAAAAGTTAGATTGGATAAGTGTCAGTATTTAGTTTCCCTGGCAATTAAATTTAATTTAAAAAAATTAGGCTGTGTTACGGTATTAGTTACAATTTAGTTACCATTAGTCTCTGTTGTAGTTTCGAGGTTTTGTTTAAATATGCTTTGCACAGTGTTTAACTACAGCAAGTAATGACCCATAAATTAGGGAACTTTAGGGAGTGTGATATTGCCCCTTTGCTGCCATCACTTGAAGGTCTATTCTTTAAATAGAAAGGGCACACTCGCTTGTACATATTTGGGGAGAGTTTAAATTACCCACTAGACACCATCTTCAAGTGTCTGCACTCTCTGTACAAAAGTTGTCAGGACGACCTGATATGCGCATACTTCCCCCTACAAGTAATCCCTGGCCAAATATTACAATTAACATAGTATTCGCAGAATAAATAAGATTCTCTCGACTGAAGTAAAATAAATCAACAGGGTGACTTGGGTTCGCAGGGAAACGTTGACGCGTAAACAGGAAAGTAGATTCAGTCGGGGTCAGCTTATGCACTTGCAGCTCAGCTCAACATACTCTAGGCTAGAAATGGATGTGATGTCATATGGCTCAAACAGACTAAGTCTGAGAACTATGCAGTTTCGGTTGGAAGTTTGAAGCGACGAGACGCTTGAAGAAAATGCGTATGAATCGATTATAAACGAAGGGTCAGACTCCTGAAATTCGTGGCTCCGACATACCTTCTCTTGTCGCTAGCAGAATATACGGCAACCTCAACAGCTTAATAAATAGTATTTTTTTTAAATTTGGCATATTCTTTTCTTTGTCTTGTTGCGCTAACATTGATTGCAAAGCAAAGAACGCACCCCCATGCAGACGATCGTCGATTAAGTGCGTCAGTCGCGGAGGGCACTGGGTAGAGCGTGAAGACACGAGGTATGAGTTAATGCAGTTTGTAACGATTTGTTGATTTGCATACGATTACAAAATATATGTACTTTTTATCATGCCATACAAAAAATTAGACTCCCCTTACACGGGAGGTAATGCAACAGATTGTGATCTCGAAAGAAAAGTACCTGTAAGAGTTGCATAGATGGATTAAGTATAATGTCCTTTACAATATATATTTTTTACAAACATATACGCTTCCAAAACAAATTAATCTACAACTTACTCATATATGAAACCAACAAATTAGTCGATGGCGTCTTTGTTAATTTGAGAAAATATTGCCTTATTCTCAACTCTATAATACGGACCAATATGCGTTTATATATATATATATATATATATATATATATATATATATATATATATATATATATATATCCGTCCAGTCACGCAATGTTTAACAGACAACAAATTTCCGGACAGAAACAATTTCAAGTGTTTAGGCGGAGTGAGAAAGCAAATAGCAAGTCTGACAACCATCGCCTTTCACACTGAATTCGGAAAAAAATCATTCACTCTATTTCCACAATGAGTCTTTTTTATTTTTGAAATGTCTTCTTTCTATAACGATTGATACGTAATTTTTTCTATTCTAAACATTCCAGTTTGAGACGTTTTCTTTCTTTCATTATTTTTTAAACTTCTCCAGCAGTGACGTTATTGTATATGAATATTAGTATTTACACTAGCCAAGCATAAATGTTCCTTTATTTTTGGGGGGTTACATTCGCTTATTAAAACCTTACCGTTTTGTTTTTCTAACGAATGCTTTTATTTCCTTGGCTTGCTGGGATTCGAACCCACGCTTCGGAGATGGGTGGTGTATTTTGCCATATATGTTTAGTTATGCAGAGCAAAATGCTCAAACTCTTTGCACTTTCGTTGATATAAAACAAACCAAACATCGCTCTTTGTAAATAAATTTCAACGGCCATTTAAGCCTTTCTAATAAACTGGACAAAACTTTGCGTCAAGTGCATGTTTCCTATCATCAAAGTGTTTATCAATATTTCTTTTTATGTTATTACAACAAAGCCGTATTGCGTTTTCTAGGGTTGTTTCGTGTAATATCAAGTGGTTGTTGACGATATGAACATTAAAGTGTTTTGTTTGCTTTGGCAAAAAATGAAGAGGCAACATGATAACATTTCGGTAAGATTTATTTAATATACAAGATAATTGAAAAGTAACTTCCATTTATTAAGCGGTCCTAATTTACTTACAAGACACGGATATGATGAGAATGTGTATAGCATGGGGTTTATTTAGAATCTAACAGGGGCACTAATATTTGCCACCTGCTTCTGAAGCTGTCTGGGAACGCGTTTTTTCTTTTGTTACTGAAAAAGCTAAAAATAGTTCATTGTGAAATCAGTTGATGCGGTTCTAAAACGGCTTGGAGAACTGGTGACGACTGCTGGTGACCATATTGAATTCTCAATAGAAGTCCAGGTTATACACGTTTTTATCAGATTCATTTCTTGTAAGCATTGCATTTAATGAATTACGAGCACGTAATAACGGGAAGTTATATTACAATCACCATGTGTTATCACGGATTTTATATGAAATTAATTTTTAAAACAAATTAAGATGCATGTATCTGTTCCGATGGATACTGCACCCTATAGACCGGTGTCGTCTTGTCCTTCGGGGCTTCATTCCGCCGGTCTGTGGGGTTGTCCTGATCAGTTCTAGGAGGACCACCCTCCCAGGCTTTTCCTTCCCTCTTTGGGGAGGAGTAAGTTTATTGCTTTCTGCCTGAGCCGCCCCTACTGGGGAATGCCGACGGGGCTGTCCAGGCAAATTTTAATGGTCAGAGTGCTCGCCTTCTCGGGCGCTGGCTTTTCAAGTCCCACTTTCTCGACCCGACCTTAAGTTACATCTTACCTTGTGGGAGTAAGATAAAACTGGCCTTGTGCCTAACCTCCTGGAGAGGAGGTAAATAAAATATTTTGTTTCAAGGTAAGTTATGTTTGCAGCGTAAAACAAAAATATATTTTATCATTAATAATTGATATCATGCGATCTATAATGGCAGTAGATAAGATATAATATCTTATTCAGTATGTGAGTCTCTATCTCTTATATCTTAATCAATTATAACATTCTATATAATAATACAATTTCATTGTTGTGCGTACGTTATAAACCCCACCACATTAAAAAAAAATGAGATCCCAATGCAAAAATAAGTATTTTGTTTAATTTCCTCTATTGTGCCAAACGTGAAACTTTAACTAAAATAAACTTTCTTTGTCTTCGGTCTACAATCAAAGCGTAGTATCCGTTAAGTCTAAAGCTGCTACAATAATAATCTGGGGACTGCCTCCACACCGGACGTCCATACATTGGAAATGTGTCACAAACATTTATAAGGTTTGGCAAAAAAGACCCATATAAACAGATATATTCTGAAACCATATTGAACAGAGTAGTCAGATAAATATGTTTTAGTTTGAACAAAGGTTATACAAAAATATTGCTGGGTCTGCGTTCGCGCCGAATTTCCATAGAATGCGCAACAGCAATCTACACCGGATAAAGACTAACACTGGAATTTCTACGTGTCCCGTTAGTCTGTATAATAATGCGCTTATTCACCTGTGCACTTACGCTAACAGCTTCCACACCTATTTTACAAATGAGATAGCCCGATCGAAATACTTTAAATACGCAAGTAATTGAAAATTAACTACTGTTGCCAAAATAAAAAAAACTCCGACTTTACCCATTTAAAAATGAATTGTTCTAAAGTCGAATGTTGTTGTCCGTCGACTTCACAAGTTAAAAAAGAATACTCTTTATTTTAATGTAATTTTGAAATTTAAGAAAAATTGTAAATAAATAAATGCATAAAAATGAAACATGTGTTTCATTTTTTTTAATGAAAATTGCTCCATACAAGGTACGAAGCCGCTTGATGTAAGGATCTAAAAAATACTACTTTAAGGTCAAAAACTAGGCAGCGATAAGTTAAATGGGCAGATTCTGATCCAGAAAACAGCAATTATTCCTCCTTTGTCTGAAACATTGCTCATGGAATGTAAGGGCAAAAAGACAAAATAAGGGAAGCGAGAGTTACGAGGCTACCAAAAGTAAACCCAAGTTCCACTTTATACTTTTTTTATTTAAAGAACATGAACCCGACACTTATTATTACAAAACGGTGACTAAGGAACATACTTATTTTAAACATATATTTATGTGAATATAAGATTTATATTTTTACAATACATAAATTGAAACGTAACAACCTTCGTTTGTTTGATGTATATAATAATACACTACGGCACCTTTATGTACGTTATCAACCAACACACTTTATAAAAATAGGATAACTCGATCGCCGAAGATTTATTTAGTAAAAGAATATTTAGCTGACAATTATTTTACGGTATGAAAAAAAAAGTATTTATTTTGAAACGATTTAATAATGAATAAACTAAATTAAACGGTTACACTTCTTTCGTGTTCTTTATTTAAAATTAATTAATTATTTTTACGGTAAGATGAAACAGAATATTTATTGTTTCCAAAAGATATAAATTGTGATACTTTTTAATAAATAAAAAAGAGAAATATTAGTTTTATTTATTTAAAGAATATTAAACTGACAATGGGAATTATTTAACGGGAGATGTAAGAAACAATTGTTGCTTGACATTATTATTAAACCACGGCTCCCACTTGTTAAAAATATTTAGCTGAAAATATTATGAAGTTAAAAAAACAACTTTTAAACCCTTCATTTAAATGTCCATGTTACCAGAGACCAAAACGCCCTGCCTGATATATATACGATTTTTATCGTCTATGGAGCTTTTGATATTGTTCTTGCTAGTGATGGAACACCGTTGTGTTTTTTTTTTAGTATTTTATCCGCTACTTATATATATATATATATATATATATATATATATATATATATATATATATATATATATATATATATATATATATATATACATATATATATATATATATACATATATATATAGTAAGCAATGAAAATATATATGGCAATCAAGCTACACAGAGGCTCCCGTGTTTCATCCCCGGGGGGAATCGTCAGGCTAAATGCATGGAGTCATTTTTGTCATGCGTTTTTATATACATGACTTGCTAGTTAACCAATCAGATTCTTTGTTGTTCCCTCAGCCAATCATTGGGCTTCCCGCGAACAAAGGCTTTGTTGGTGACGCTCCTATGTCAATCCTATTGTTTGTTAACAATGGAGTTTCCTATATCCTGTTTCCTTTGTTTATTCAATACAGTAGGCGAATCTATTTTAACACGTGGTTTCTTGTATTTCTATTTTAGGTTTTAAATTTTAACTTGTTCAGCTATTTATTTATTTATTTATTTATTCATTTTTTTTTTTTTTAAATTTAATTTATTATATATCATCCTAAGGTAAATTTATTTCTGTGTAAACAGCTGTTTGCTATTTCGCTTCTAGAGTTTAATAGGTTTCGGGGATCTTTAAAATTTAGGATTTCATATTTTTCATTCAGGCATAACTTACACGGGTCGTCTAAGTTTCTAAATGTACTGGCCTGTCTTACTATTTTCCATTCAATTATTGGTGAGTATCCATTTACTTTGAGCTCCCAATAATGGTTAGCTAGTGCTGTTTTAGTTCGACGTTCTTTGTTTTTAAATGTGCTT
>OY744534.1:57785053-57790053 GCA_963556195.1 Sepiola atlantica
ACTTCTCTGATAAAATGTGTTCGATCTTGGTATACGTATTTTTTTTTAAATCAGGGAGACATACAACTAATGTAATATAGGTAGGGGTGTTGTATTCTCCTTTCGTCAGCCTTTTTTACAGAAGAGAGTGTGCTAGGGACCACCTGTAAAATATTTACAAGAAACATTCTCTAGATACAACCAAATTAAATAATTTGTCGTTTCTTTCTATGTGTACCTAAAACTAAACGGAAGTTCTATTAGCAAAGTTTCTTTCCAGGAACTACCCTCTGTGGAACACGTCAGATAGGACTGCTCCCCAGCTAATTACAACGTGGTGGTTTTCAAGTCCAATGTTAACAAATTCTTGTTGAGCTGTCTTCTTAAATAATCAAATTATGTCAGTTTCAACCACTGTTGCAAATCCTGGTGTTGTCACATCGTCAATTTGACAAACTCATGTTGGAGTGGCCTTTTGGCCTTACTAAGCGGTGACTCATAGTAGATAAAAAAATACTTATATCGGATTTATTTTTTTAATAAAATAATGCATTGTTAAATCCCTTTATTATTGATTTCATTGGTGAATGTACAGAATAATTAACAAAACACCCCTCCGCCATAAGTTAAAAATAGATTTCTGAATAATAACGTTATTATTTAGAAACCCATTATTAACATAGAGAGTCGGGGATTAGTTAACTATTCTGAACCTTCACTCTTTTCTTTTTTTTTTAAATTCGTATCTATGTGTACTAGGGCTGTGATCAGATCGGAGTGAACTATCCTTCTGTTTGGTCCTAGGAGGTTATCCTCTCAAGCATTTCCTCCTGCTACGTGAGAGAGTATTGGTTTATCATCAATCGCCGGAAGTGTCTCTATCGGAGAATGCTGACGAGGCTAATCCCGTAAAATTTAGCACACCTCCCTCTTTTGAGGGGAGCTTGTCGACCACGTTAAACTGGCATTCTGTCTCTCTTTACTTGCTATGCCACAAAGGCGGAATCAAACAAAACGTTCGGGTTTGTATGTGGAGAAAATCCGACTTCAAAATAAGGGCTGCTCTTGATTGGGATTAAGTAAAAAAATTGAACTACTCTTTCACTGACTGAGGACAGAGAAGATGAAATGCAGTATCAGAACAGATACCTCACTTTGCTGCTAGCCAAAAGACCAAAGGGTTCCTATGTACTTGCCTCTTCACGTGAGCAGAGTTAGACACTAGGGACGGCTTTTAATGTGGGGAAAATGTAGCTCCACAAAAAGGAAACAACAAATTGTCTCAGTCTAGAAGTATTTCTCCTTCACCGACCGATGACAGAATAGATATTCTGTCATCGGTCGGTGAATGAGAAATACTTCTAGACTGAGACAATTTTTTGTTTCCTTTTTGTGGAGCTACGTTTCCCCCACATTAAAAGCCGTCCCTGTGTTTCTTTACTCCTCTCCAGGAGTTAGGCACAAGGCCAGTTTTATCTTACTCCCACAAGGTAAGATGCGACCCAAGATCGGGTCGGGAAAGTGGGGTTTGAAAAGCCAGCGTCCGAGAAGGTGAGCACTCTGACCATTAAAAATTGCCTGGGCAGCCCTGTCGGCATTCCCCGATGGGGGCGCCTTAGGCAGTAAGCAATAAACTTACTCCTCCCAAAGAGGGGAGGCAAAGCCTGGGAGGGTAGACCTCCTAGAACTGCACAGGACAAACCCACAGACAGGTGGAATCAAGCCCTGAAGGACACGACGACACCGGTCTATAGGGTGCAGTATCCATCGGAACATATACTACACTTACTTCCTAGCGTCCCAGCTGTCCTTGTGTCTAACTTTGCTCTTGTGAGGAGGCAAGTACTTGTTTTTTGGCTAGCAAGCAAAGTTCAGTACCAGAGCAGCTACTGCACTTTGCATTATTTATTTGCAGAAAATATTGAATGTTTTTCTTTAGAACAATTTAGGCAGAGAGCAATACACCAAAAGGCCAAGGAGTTTTTGCTGCAGTCAGAGATAGATAAAATTACTTATTTATCTGTAGCATGTTACGCAGCAAAAATCCGACTATTATCACGCATGCGTTAAAACAACAAAAAGAAATCTCGTCCACTTACTGGTTTCTTTACTTAATGCGTTAGCCTCCTTTATGTTGTATCGGCCATTTTTTTTTTAATAAGCTCTGATAAAATATTTTCTGCCACGCTATATCAATATACGAGGCAGAATCTGTACTTTATCTCCACTGACAATTCCGGTCGTCTTAGTACTCTTGTCTAATTTATTTATTTTTTATTTTTCCTTTGCTTTTTTTATATTTACTTATTCCTAATAACTCTTTCGTTTGTTGTTTGTTTTGTTTTTTCTCTTTCGTTTTGTGTTCCCATTGCTTTGAATCAATGCGTATTTATATGTAGCAAGTACAGTAATAAATACAAAAATAATAATAAAACACTTTTTTGCGCATGCGTTAATATAAAATGAAACATCGCGTCTATTTGTCGGCGTACACTACTTTGTTAAGAGTGTTTTTTTCACAGCCATTTTAACCTGTCTGATAAGCTAGGGAAATTTGCAACTTAACTTCGAGGCGGATAGATAAACATAACAAGCAAGAAAAAGAGAATTGCACGTTTCTTTTAAACATGTATTTTTTATTGTGCTAACGTTCCGTTTAATGTTCATACAGCAATTATACCACATACCCTATCTAAGGTCGTTATGTTTTATATAAAGTGATGCTGAGTGTAATGACATCACAGTGTTACTTTAGCTTCGTAAAAAAGGAAAGAAATAAAACTATTACTTTTTGTTTCCATGTATATAATGTGAAATTTAGGGATATTTCCGAACTTTATGAACATTATCTTTTCACACGAAATGGTCTCAATGTTTTCTGTTTGTTTTGAATTGTACTTGAATGAGCTGAATTGAATCCTTATGAAACATAAAATAATTCCACATACACACACACACACACACACACACACACACACACATATATATATATATATATATATATATATATATATATATATATATGTGTGTGTGTGTGTGTGTGTGTGTGTGTGTCAAGGTGTCCCAAAAGTCATTGACACTTGAAAAAAAGTAATAACTTTTGTTTTTAAATATTTTTTCTTTTTTTTCATAGTTGAATCTATCTTTCCGACGTTATTATGAGCAAATACAGCATTGAGGAACGAACCCACAACACTTTTTTCCAAATGATGATAATGATGAAATCGCCCTTTTTTTTAAATTTCGTTTCACCACGTTAGCATAAGATTTAAAAAAAAAACTATTTAAAAAGTATAAATACAAAATGAATGTATTTAAAAATAATGAACATGAAAATAAATACATATTTATTTTTCTAAGTAAGTGAAATGCTAAGAGTTCTAGCGTGTGCATTGAACAATAATTTCTATGGATTTCATATGTGCAGGCTAAACTGATTTTTGCTAGAATTTATGAAAAACTACTTTAAGAAAGATTGATGCTTAGCTGTCACAAAATAATTTTTTTTTAAACCTCGAGCTAAATGACATTTTAAATTTTTTATTTAAAAATAAGTTACGATATCGTTTCCAGCACGAACACTATCGCACACGTGGTTCCATTGCTTTAACCATCACTCCTCTTATCAAGGTGAAGCAGGGCAGCTGTTTTTGTTTAGAGTAATGCTTACACATTTAATCTAACTAGGTATGTTTTGTAGAATAATCAAATACGAAATTACTTTTACGTTCATAACGATAAAGTGTTGGCAGTCATGAAGACTTATTTGTTACAAACGAAGTTAAAAAGTAATTGACTAATGAACATAGATGATAAGTCAATGAAAGTACGGTATGGATCAGAAAGATTCCTTCACTAAACGAAATGTGTCGCATGATATATTATGCAATCGATTAAATAGATTGTATTTTAAAAATTTATTTGCAAATGACAAAGATTAATAATTTGCTTACATGACTTGTTAGTCAGAATTAAATATCGATTTTGCAGATACATTACTATTTCGGCCTAACGTAAGAAATCCGAGAAGATAATATTGTATAGTAAAATATAAATACAAGATCCCAGCTGGATGGATCTGGGTGACGTCACAAATAGCAAATGATATCCTTACTTCATTTAAGACGTCATATAATTTAAGTATATATACATATATATATATATATATATATATATATATATATATATACATGTACTCACTTGATTTCATTTGTTATAATGATTCAAAGGACAGCCGGAAGGGGTAAGAGAAAGAATATATATATATATATATATATATATATATATATATATATATATATATATATGTATACATATATATCAGAAAATTGATACCTTTGAAGCACGCATTAAAATATATTTAACTGAAATATTTTTAGAAAATCAACACATCGTACAATTTAAATGCAAAAGTCATTTATTAAATTTTTTTGTGTGCAAGAAAAGACAAAGAAATAACTATGAGATAGTCTTGCCTGACAAAGTTGTTCTACAACGAAAGCTTAACAAAAATTAAATAAAAGATTTTTTCATTTAAATTGCACGTGTTCAGTTTCGTAAATATTTCACCTATATATATATATATATATATATATATATATATATATATATATTTAGATGAAATATTTAGTTATTTCTTCTTCTTTTCTTCTTCCTGATTTTGATGGTAGTAATCCCGAAAAGGCGAATATTTACGTGATTTTTTTTAAAAATACCATCAAAATAAGGAAGAAGAAAAGAAGAAAAAAACTAGAAGATAGGCTCGCCTGACAAAGTAGGTCTACAACGAAAGCTTGAACACAAAAAAATTAAATAAATTATTTTTGCATTTAAATGGTACGATGTGTACATTTTCTAAAAATATTTCACTTAAATACATTTTAATGCATGCCTCAAAGGTATAAATTTTCTGATATATATGTATACATATTTATATATATATATATATATATAGATATATATATATATAGATATATATATGTATATATATATAGAGAGAGAGATATATATATATATGTATA
>OY744534.1:57797553-57812553 GCA_963556195.1 Sepiola atlantica
TTACAAATTATGAATCCAAACACTGGAACATGACTTTTGTACTAATCAATATGAAGAGATATAATCATATCTTTAAAAAGCTACATATGGAGAGATGTTTATTTTATCTTTTTATTTAACAAATATGCAATACTTAATCTGAGAGGGAATCATATATTTAAGTGGATATGTAAAATCTGTGCATCATGCATCAAAAATGCAACATAGAAGATAAATAAAGCGAAGTGAAGAATGCTTCGTTTAATAAAAAGAAGGTGGCAGATTTATGAAGAAGACAATATAATTTATATGCACATATCAAAACTTTACACAGTAGGAGAGTTTGAATTACCTACTAGACACCATCCTCGAATGTCTTGGGTCTCTCTGTACAAGGGTTTGTCAGAACAACCTGACATGAGGATACTTCCCCCTACAAGTAAACCATGAACAAATATTCAAGATAACATAGTATTTCAAGCCAAATAAGATCCCCTCGACACAGCTTTACACTAGCTCATACGAGGAATGGTGCACTTTCTCCAAGTAATGTTATCTCAAGTAACAGTACTTAGTTGGATACTCCACCAGACTAGATTAATTCCTGTCCTGGAATCCTGTAAGACTAAATAAGCACAAGAAATATATACTATAACATATTTAACTGGTCAATTGGGGAGAGGAAAATAAATGTTTTCACTTATTTGCAAACTTAACGTTGTAGAGATAAACGAGAACTTTAATGGAATATTCGAATATCTATGTATCTCATTGAGAGTCAAGTGTTAACCCCAATGAAGGGGTCCCTTGATTTCTGGGAACTTCAACTGAAGTAAAATTAAATTAATGATGTTATTTAGAGTAAGTGAAGAGGTGAAGTTTACTTCAGTGCAATCGTAAAATTTGTTGTTTATGTTGTGTTTCACATGTGAAATATAACTTTGATTTGTGTAGTTTTCTTGGTGCAAACATAAAAAGTTCGTTGTTGTTTTGTTACATTGTTGTTATGTTTATGTCAAATGTGCACGTGACGTTTGAATTATTGAGAGCATGATGATCGATTCCTGTGTAATAACTGTTAAAACTGAATTGTGTCTCTCTTTATTGACAACAAACTTTTTGTTTACATTTCTTACAATCGTTTTCTGGTCTGTTTGTCTGAGTTTCAATGGGGATGGTTGAGTAATCCGAAGGACAGATGGATTAGAATGCCATTCAGATGTATTTCATGCGCGTACATAGATTAAGGCTGTCACCTGACTTATCTAATCCGATCATTTTGAGAATTATCTTATTTTCTCTCGGACTTTTACATAGGAGAGGAGAAAGTAGATATTGGGTTTATTTTTGACAGCTTCGTAACTCTCGCTTCTCTTAATTTGTCCTTCAGTCCTCACATTCCATAAGCGATGTTCCTGACAAAGGGTGAATAATTGCTGTTTTCTGGTTAGGAATTTATCTACCTAACGCTTATTGTTGGCTAGATTTTTTCACGTAAATGTGGCATTTTTTTTTTTAGTCCTTTACATTAAGTGGTTTCTATGCCTTGTCTGGGGCGAATTCAATATAAAAGAAATAGAACATATGTTCGAACAAAAACTAACAGGCGTTGTAAGTCGTAAATTCTCGGTTGTACTGTCTATTTCTTGTGGCCAAGTGTGTTGTTTTTTTAATATATGATTTAATTTCTATATATTAAAGTTTGTACATTTACATCAAACTTGAATTTAATCACGAAACAAGTGTAAGCATTTTTCTGAAACCATGATACTATAAATTGCAGGAGCGACGTGAAGTAAATAATGATAGAAAAGAAACAGCTGATGTATTGAGCTCCACAGGCTTTATGACGCCATTACAGTTATTCATTAACTTTCTAGAATCGGCACGGTCGGAATAAGTAGATAAAGGCAAAGACAATTCACGGCATAGGCGTTTGGAGTGCAATGGTCGGTCGGAGGCGCATGTATATTTGCACATGGGGAGGACTTTTTTTTTATTTAAGAAACAGTTTAGAATGTTAAGATACGAAACAAATTCTAATTGCTTTTGTCAAACATTAAAGTAAATATTTTATTACATTTCGTAAACAGTCAGAAACCCAGCGTAGCCTAGTAAGTTAGCTCGTAATTGTTTGTTTACATTTTATCTTATTTTATTCTATAAACTTATTAAAAGAGAGATAATCTATGATTTAAAATTATATACTTACTCTTTTTTCCACATCTTTTAAAATTCACCCGTTACTATTAATGTTATTTTATTCTGTTTTGTGTGTGTATAGACTAGCCTAATGATAAGCTAATATGTTTTGTGCAAAAAACAGAGATTAATTGAATACATGATGTTTTTTCAACATTAGCTGAGTGAAAGTTGTGGGTTCATACTTCATTGTTTCGGTTACCTCTTCTGCAGGAGGTGAGACACAATGCCAGCTAAGCTTTTGAAAAGCCAGCAAGTAGATGATTGCCTGATGGCCTACAAAAATGACTAAGCATCCCCGTTGGCATTCCCCGGTAGAGGGGCGTCCGATAATTAGCAATAACCTCAACCCTTATCAGAGATAAGGTAAAGCCTGGGAGGTCGGACCTCATAGGACTGAACAAAGCTACTGTCGAACCGATTGCCAGGTACAGGTAAGTATCTTTTTGTAATAGTATTAATGTGTTATTTAACAAAATAGATCTGATAAGATTTTCACTCAACAAAAATATATCAAAGTCCGTAGAGTTATCTATTAGGCCAATTATGCCAACCCCAGTCTTGGAAGTCGATAATTTAAACGCAAATTGGTTCTATCCGCAAGATGATCAGGATGTTCAATTGTCACGTATAACGCGTCAACCAAACTAAGCAACAACACAAAAAGAAGTCGGAATAATTTTCAGCCATTGAAATCATATTTCCCTTTATTTGATGAAGGTGTTTTCCTTTTATCCTTGACTCTATCAATTTCCGGTAATTTCCTTCTTCCCCAAATATAAATTTCCGATAAATAAGTATAAGTTGAAAAGGAAAGCTGAATGAGAATTACTCGTTATTTTCCCCGTCAGAACAGTTTTCACAACTACATATAATTAATATGGACACAATTATAATAACGAGGGCAATTTTTAATATTCAAGCTCTTACAAAACGTGGTATATTATTCAAGCTCTTACAAATCATAGTATATTATTTAAGCTCTTACAAAACATGGTATATTATTCAAGCTCTTACAAATCATAGTATATTATTTAAGCTCTTACAAAACATGGTATATTATTAAAGCTCTTACAAATCATGGGATATTATTTAGGCTCTTACAAATCATAGTATATTATTTATGCTCTTACAAAACATGATATATTATTTAAGCTCTTACAAAACAAAAAATAACAAAAACGTCTAAAAGTATTTCTGAAAAAAAAAACGCAAGACCCTAACTTATATATTAATAAAATTATGTCACAAGTTCCGTGTGTATGTGTGTTTTTCGACACGACGTGACTTTGAAATTATTGCTATTTTGTGGACTATTTATCGATTACTTATTGAAATAAAAAAGCTAATGACGTAAAGTACTAAAAGGAACTTGTTAAAATACCTATTTTAAAATAACGACGTCTGATTAATCAGAATGCGTTTCCGAATCTTTGTGAATAATTAAACTATTGTTGATATTTATTAAATAGAATGACGTTCGAATAAATAGAAATATTTAAAACATTTCTGGCTTTAAAATTCTTAGCAAATGTTCACGTATTAGAAGATTGAAGGATCTGAAGCTATTTAAATCCAATACTTCTATGAATACATATGAAAACAACATTGCAGTAAAATAATTAGTGATAGTTTCATAACAATGGCAGTTCATTAATAATTTAATGGCATGCAGCTTAATTAATGATAAAATTTCACGTTTAACCCTTAAATGCTTTTTGTTTCAAATAAGACACATTCCAACAAAATGCCTATTTAATATAATATTCAACGGAAATGTGTCAAACTGCTAATTGTTACATATCTACAACGACCCTGTAGGAAAATCTGAGTAGATATAACTATGATGTTGTATCAGCACACTCGCTAAATCGATAATCAGTATATTCGAAGATAGAATGTTTTCAAACCTATAAAAAATGAAAGCATTTAAGGGTTACAATTCTATTTGAAAGTAATAATTTTAGAAAAAATTTAAATAAACGGTATCGTAAACAAAAGAAATAAGAGTTAAATAAGACCCCGGCAATGCCGGGTGGCTATAATTTGTAGTCAATTATTTTGTAAGTTAAAGGAATGGTATTTTACCAGTGTTGTTAGTACGAGCATGGCCACAATTAATCACTCATTTTTTACTGATCGAATAGAAGGAAAGACTAGCAACCTCTCTTGTGTGAAAACGGGGTTAGAGTTTGGGTTATAGTGAATAGAGGAAATCAGCCTCCACAAAATTGCGGAGTCAATTTGTTTTAGTGTCAATGCATGACAGAATGCAATGTGCGACAATCACACAGACCTAGAAGCAGTATTTCATTTCTGAACGTATCTGACTCTTATATAGGTAGAGGATTGCATCTGGTTAAGAGAGTAGAAAGTGACTAACTTGGGTTTACTTTTGGAAGCCTCGTAACTCTCGCTTCTCTTATTTTGTTTTTTAGCCCTCATATTTCATGAGCGATGTTTTTTGAAAAAGAGGGAAGAATTGCTGTTTTCCGGGTCGGAATCTATCAATATAACGCTTAGCGTTGGCTGGATTTTGACTTTAAAGTGGTATTTTCTTTACCTCCTTACATCAAGTGGCTTCATGTCTTGTTATGAGCGATTTCCATTAAAGAAAAATCCAGCATTTTCCTCAGCGGAAGAATAATTCAACAATTTTACAACGATGTTAGTAACAGACCGGATATTCAACTTGCAATTTAGATATGTTTTACTAATTTGTCAAAACAAGTGTCTTGTTCAAGGAGATAGCCATTCATTTCGAGTGGGATCAAACAGGGATCAGAGTCTTTGCGATGAAAGAAGATAAGCTTGGTTTTAGAATTGATCTCAGTATATACAATTCCATAGTCTGTGCGCGTATCAAATATACCAGTCATATACACCCGTTTATTCGTTGCGACAATTGTCTTAAAAAAATTTTTTTTTTTAATTCGTCACTGGTGCGCTCTTTATTTTCTTCATGGAATCTTTCTACGTGTGTCCGTGATTTATATGATTTCCCGTGCGCATTTTTTTTATGTTGCTTTTGGCATGACGCTATTATCATCAAACTTTCATCATCTTCTAGATTTCCCGGTTTTCAGGACGCTTTTGGTCGATACTTGTTCGTTTTTTTTCATACGGCGCGAATCGCCGGTGATAAAAGGTTCGTAAAAAGTATTTATGTGGAACTACGACCATCAAAGCCCCATAAAAGATAAGATATGTGACAATGTCAAGACATCATCAAATATAGAGGGAATTGTCACATATTGATCAAGTCTCCTTCATCGTTGCGCTATATGTGAGGCATACAGTTTAGCTACATTTGTAGAGGACAATGTCCGGACTGTAATAGAGTGAACGAGAAGTGGTAGTTCTCAATCTGTTGGCTAGCTCTTTCATGATCATTTTCTTCACTAATTATTATGACGATTTAACTGTCATCCTCATTTTCTCTATCATTTGTTGAGGGGATGTTTCTGTCTGTTCGTGTTCGAGAATTTGTGTAAACGTAAGAAATACATTCGGGTACATCTTAATCACTAAATAAACTTTGCGACGAGACTGCGAATCGAAAACGGAAACATAAGGTTTACAATCTCCTTTCTTACTAACTGAGCTGTCGTCATCAGATTGAAAAATTGCTTTCAAATTAATGTACTTATTTCTTTTGCTTAGTGAACAATTGAGAACGGGGCTTTTGTCTCCTTGTTTCTCTCTCTCTCTCCTTCTCTCTCTCCGTCGAATCTAACTGAGGTGTAAGTAATCTCACCTCTCTATTCCTCATGATTGAATATCAAAAGGGTATTCAATACGGTGTTTCCAGACCGAGATTTAGAAAAATTATGATGCCGCCATCTTAAACGGCCAATGTTATACACAAGCTAATGAGAACGATTAATAAGCGTTCTATTATAAAAAAAACCCACAAATTAAATTGATTATAGTAGAGCATGCATTGTCGAGAATAAGATCCACTCTCTCAACCAGGCAAGTAATGTTTTTGCAGGCGTACGTTTTCCACCTACGAATGTTAGATACTACGGGGGTGTTGGGAAATACAAAAATGTATGATGAATCACGTATTATCAAGTGACAGTGGAGGGAAACGATAGAGGCAGTTTTAAAATACTCAGCTGTTGTACGTCATTAGGGGCGAGACATAAATCAAACATATGTCTGAGGGGATTTGCCTCATATGAGTAGCTTGAAATCTTTTTAGCAGTCTTACGGATTGGCTTTTGGGCAAGGAGAAAAGTGAAGTATCTGTTTTGATTCTACACTTAGTCTTTTCTGTCTTCGATCAGTGCAGTGAAGTCATTCTAGACAGGAGAAATTTGTATTTTTGTTCCAACTTAGAGTGCCCCTTCTTGGGGAGCTGAATTTTCCTCACATTAAAAACCGACCATGGGTCTACCTCTGTCTGGCCTCATGAGGACGCGAGTTGATAGGAACACTCTTACGAATGTATAAAGCAATGAAACCGATTTGAAATTTAATTAAATTACATTATACATATTCTAAGTCGATTGTGTTCATGCATTCATCCCAAATCTGCTTAAATCAAGGTCCATATAAATTAGACAATTCGAGATGACTTATCTCACACTTCGTTGAAGGTGTTATAGTGAAAATGTTGCTTTTCCTGGAGTAGTTGCCATACTGGTAGTTTTGTATTACGGCATATCAACCCTTTTCGGGTTATTTAATGCCGAATCTAGTCATTTTGGTGAAGGTTTTTATGCTTCAAGTTCTTTATATGTTCAAATGTTTAATCATGGTTTTTGGTTTGGTTGTTTTTGTTGCTTCACGGCATATAGACCCTTTTCAGGTGATTTAATGCCGAATCCGGTCATTTTGGTGAAGGTTTTCATGCTTCAAGTTCTTTATATGTTAAAGTATTTATTCATGGTGTTTAGTTGAGTGAAAGGGAGAGAAAGAGGGGATGGGGAAATAGAGGGCAAAGAGATAAATTATTGTTGTTTTGTTTTGGATTTTGCAGAACATGATTGTGTTTGTCAATGGAAAAACCAATAAGACATCAATGTTTGGTGCATTTTGAGTCAGGAAGTCAATAACTTAAAACAGCCTGATTTGGTAGTGCCAGTAGGTTCTATTTGACTCATAAATGGGGCCCTTACAGGTACTATCACTCCGGGCCAGAGTGGACCTTGGAGCAATCGCAACTTAGGGGCAACTCCACATTCCTCATAGCTCCCAAATGGAGGCCTCACCACTGGATGTCTTTTAAAGTCATAGCCAGCATCGAGTTGCCATATTAAGGGTTTGAACTCTAAAATAAAATACACTCTACTTTTGTATGTTTAGCTGGATGATATAGATGGATGCATACCTCTCTAAAAAGTAGTATTAAAAGTCATTAAATAACTCGGACAAAAATGAAATCTGACAAACCGACCTAGGCTAATTACCACAGCCCTAACAGCAATTTTTGAATAGAGATAGTACTCAGACTACTGGCATAACTCAAATCGTAAGACAATCCACCTATCGATACACATAAGTAAACATATTGTCTAGAATAATATTATTAAAATCTTCAGTCGTGAACCGTCTGATTTCTGTGTAAAATATATGGCTGTATATTTTATAGTAAGTATTTTCCATTAGAATATTCGCTGTTGTGTGCAATCTTCAATTCATTCATTTAATCAAAATCCAGCTTTAATCTGCGTGTAGGACACATAATAACATAGACGATGGCGAAGAAATATCTAACGCTATCACTAGATGGTTTCCTTCTCCTCGGCTAGGACTTAAAGTCAAGTCTATATATGTTCACGATAGCTTGAAGAGGAAATGTAGGCTCATGCTTATCTCAATAATATTAATGAAACTTATTCAAAAGCCTCGACTGAGCTTGGGAAGATAACGCCAGTAACGATTTAATCCCCATGTTAAAAACATAATTCATAGTTATATCCTTAACTCTAAGAGATTGCAATAAAATAGCAGGAGAGGATCATTGCTTGTCGACTAAGGCATCCTTATTTGTCTGAGAGAATGCCGGGAGAACTAATGACATCTTCAGGTAATTTGTTATCGACAGCGGATAAATTTGCATAATAGGTTAGAGTGTTCACTAATGAGCCAGGAGGCAGGGGTTCAATCATCCGTAGAGTTATACAAATGACTTAAAATTGGGATATGAATTTACTTTTTAGGTACTACTCCAGGGTTTGCGCCTAATTTCCGTGACTGCTCGGCCGCATCGATCCGACAGGTCGCGGAAGCGACCGAGACCTGCCGAGTCGAAAACAAGGCTGTCGAGACGAAAACGACGCTGTATAAACAAAACCGCAAAATTCGTGCCAAAAAATGGAAGGTTGGCAGACGACAATATAAGACGATGAATATATGGAAAGAAAAAGAAATGCATATATTTTTATAAAGAAAAAAAATGAAAGAAATGAACAAACCCATAGCTGAAGAACTATGAATAAACTTTCTTTTTAAGTATTTTCGTGGGCAAAATGAAACATTTTTATGTTGTTTTTTTCATGTGTTTCGTGTTACGTGAAGCAAAGAAGTCAATTTTACAATTAGGCAAGTTTATATATATATATTTTTTTTTTGGGGGGGGGGGAATTACGTATATTTTCTCGTAGATGTTTTGGGTTTACTGCTACTTTTGCTGCAGCTTGTTTTGTTAGGCTGAGCGAAAGACTGTTATACGCCATCCAGCAATCGGATACTACCTTCGTCCCATGTACTGGCTTGATTATTGGAACAGTTAGGGTTTCGGCATTCCAATTAGGCATTGTCACCAGGAAACCCCTCCTTCTCTCCGGGGGGCGTATTCCCCCCGAAGACCCAGAACGGCTGGAGAAAACACGGCCAGCATTGTTTTTTTTCCGGCGGTTGAATAGAGACTCGTCTATTTCCACCGTATACCCTGGGCCTCCGAGTCGCCGGTTAGGGTTGCGCGACCGACATTTTATTTTGTCCAGTTTTGTTTACAGCCTCGTTTTCGACTCGGCAGGTCTCGGACGATTCCGTGAGCTGTCGGATCGCGGCTGCCGAGCAGTCACGGAAATTAGGCGCAAACCCGGGAGTAGTACCACTTTTTATTATTCTTGTTCACACCAAACATTGGCATATTGCACCTGAAGCGTATAAGGGGTCATATTGATAGGGGGCAACCTGGTCAAGAAGATAAGCAGCCAAATGCTTGTCCACATTGCACTTACATATCTGCACGTTTACACAGTTGAGATAACAGGGAGAGAATTACAAAGGTTTGAAGAAAACGCTATTACAGTATAAAACACTCCGGCATCTATGTAGCGTTAGAGTGAAGGGTGGGATTTTGCTGTTAGTTACTTTTAATAAGAATCGTTCGCTCGTATAAATGAAAAAGTCTTACCTCAAATCTAACCCTAACCCTAACTTTGTTTCCTATTAATGCACAGAATTTCACCCCTTTTTTTTCTTATTCCATTTGTATTCTTTACTTTCAAGTTTCTGTGGCTGTTAGGGGAGAGATATAGAGCAAGTGTCGCTGGTAGTGAACGGAGGGTTTGATTTCGATTTCCATCCCTCGTACCATGTTCTAGTGCACCCTATACAAAATGCAGAATCTTATCAATGTTATATTATACTCATATAGCACCGTTTATCAAGGTCCAAAGACAATTCGATGGTAACGGTTAATCAGAGTGTCGATTGAAAGGATTGGAAACGGTGAGTGAAAATTATTATTTAAGTGGGCGACTCGACAAGGATTTAACGTTGGACTTGAAAACGACCATTTTGTACGAAACTGGGAAGCAATCCCGTCGTATCTTATTGTACAGATGGAAATATACTTTGTTCATCGGAGATATTTACGTTAAGGAGGTACAAGTGTAGTAACTTTGTCGGATAACATTTCGTGGAACAACTTGTAAAAAAACACACACATGCAACACTTTAGCTAGACCACAGATGTTGGAGCTTGACAGACAGTGGGGGAAGTATAAGGTTAGAAATTCTTTTTTGCAACTTGTCCAGGAGAGAAAGACAGGTGGCTGGTGCACCGGCGCAGCTGTGGCAACAATACGCAATGCGTGACCGAATGGTGGCTATATAATAGTATAGGATAATGATACTCACTTACTAAACGCAAAGGCCTCATAAGGTGACTGAAGTAAACTGATGTTATTTGTGCGATATGAGACGAATCTAAAGAAATAATTCAATAACACTCTTCTTTATATTTCATCAGTTCACATTAATTTCATATTTACAACTGAAGAAAAAATACTTCTTAGTTTAGATGACTTACTAGAAAAGAGCTGTGCGACACGTCCTAATAAAAATGTCTGTTGTCTGCAAAATGCAAGGGACATAACGGACACTCACAATCTCTTTGGGGCAAGGGAAATAACTCTTGGGCAAATAGTTACTTCCCTTTAAATACAAAAATGTGCCTCATATATATTTTCTAGGTGAAATCTGTTTCATCTAAGAGTAAAATTAATTGATTAAGTATAAGTTGAGTAATCCAGCCAGAGGAGTGGCGCCCTCTCCTACATTTCGGTGTAGTTAGCCCACGTAAAGTTAGCTTTCGGGTCGCTTTTTGAGTAGAACCGATCTTTGTATTTATTTATTTTTTTAAACTCCCAAAATGTGTCCATTTCTGCCCGTAGCCGAACATTAAATGAAGATGTAGATATATAATAAGAAATTTGCCACCCTAATGAACTAGTCGGACAGCTGGTAGTACTAAAATTTCACGAAATCCACCGATCTAAAATAATAGATCAAAACAATTAACGTGATGATAAACGGCTCGAATAATTTTTTTTAAATGTGCAGTCTTATTTGTTTTCATTATTCATTTGCTCAAATTTACGTAAGCATCGAGCAAATTGGTAACGAGAAACTATTGCGATGACAGAGTCGATGGCGCCCGCCCCCCACCCGCAAAAAAAAGAGGCATCGGTGTATCATTGTTACTTTGCTAAATTTGCCGTTTTAGCTTTTTTCATCGTTCGCCATTGTCTTTACTGGTGATAAATCAACTTAAAAGCGAAAGCTCATGAATCACTGGAACACGTGCTCAGCGTAAACGGCACCAAACTGCTTGTATTTGCAAATCATTCATAAGCGTATTTCACCATACCACCTGACTTCCGTTATTTGCCTATTTTGAACAAGAAACACCTCCCACACACACATACACACATACACACACACACATATATATATATATATATATATATGTATATTTAGGCAGCAAGTCATTATCTAAGCAAGCGTTGTTGAACATCACGGAACTTTCGCGTGTATATTTTCCTCGTGAGGTTCTCAAACCGTCGAGCCATCTTTCTGGTTTCAGGTGGCAATCCGTATAGTACTTCGCCGATAGTTTTTAATTCGGCCATTTTCTTGAGCGCTTTCGACTTTCGTAGTCGTCTTCAGGATTAGGGTTTTGTTTGTTTTTTTAATTTAAATAAGAAGACTGGAGTTAGTGTTTTATAGTTATCGCTACGGCCGAATGAAAGAGAGAAGAGGGTGTGTGGTTGAGTTCATTTTATTCTATCGTTTGTGTGTTTGGTTTTATTGTTTACTTATTTATTTTATTAGTTCTTATTTTTGCTATTATTTATGTATGTATTATTATTTATTCCTATTACTATTATTTATTTATTTATTTATTTATTTATCAATTTATTTATTTATTTATTTATCAATTTATTTATTTATTTATTTATTTATTTATCAATTTATTTATTTATTTATTTATTTTGATTTTACTTGATTTCTATTTAGTTATGGAATACTTTTAATATGTTGGTACCTGTGTTGAAAGCTATTTTGTTAATGTTAGGCTGTTTAGTTTTAATGAATATTGCTTCTAGTATTTTAAGTCTGTTTGTGCAGTTATTTTTGTGTATTATTTTCGTGTTAGATATTAATATTTTCCATATATCGGCCGACTGTAGTCTTTTGTTATGTGTAATAATGTGACGTTTGATGGCGCTGGTATCGGATAAATGGTAAGTTAAGCGTCGAGAGAGAGTTGTTGTAGTGTGGCCAATATAGGTGTTATGTATTTGTTCTGTTTGGGTTGTAGGGAGACATTCCTTAAAAGGGCATGAGAACATGTATATAACGTTAGTTTGGCTGAGAGTTGTATTGACAGTGTTATTTTTAATAATTAGGTTATTTGTTTTAAATTTTGTATAGTAAATTATTAGTTTGATCTTTTTTTGTTGGTCGTTATGTTTAGTGTATCGATTTATTATGTGAAGTATTGCTTTTTCGTCAAGTTTGTAGTTAGGGTGCGTCTGGTTTTTGTAATAGAGGTTGATCATGTCTTTTTTGTTATGGGTTTTATTTTTGCTTTTGTCGTGTATGGAGTTTATATATCATTTTATTTGTTCGTCGACTATTTTATTGGGGAAGTTGTTGTTAATTAATGTTTGTTTAATATTGGTTAATTCTTTATAAAATATTTGTTTGGATGAGGATATAGTGTGTGCGCGATGAACTAGATTTTTAATAAGAGCTATTTTATATTTTTGTGGGCATTCACTATGATAGTTGAGGAGGCTCGGATTGTTATTTGTGGTTTTTTTATAAGTTGATGTCATGTATTCTGTAGGATTGCTGGAGTCGATTAATACGTCGAGAAAGGGGATGTTATTGTTAATGTTGAATTCGGTTGTGAATGTAAGTACCGAGTGGGTTGCGAGTGTTTGTTTGAGTTTTTTTATATTTTCTTGGGATTCTGTGGCGATGAAGATATCGTCTACGTAGCGAGTGTATATATTAGGTTTAGATGTTGGGTCGGAGAAGATTGTATTTTCTATATTTGTCATGTAATATTCGGCAAAGGTGGGGCCTAGGGGGGATCCCATCGATATATATATATATATAGTAAGCTATGAAAATATATTTATGGCAATTAAGCTACACAGATGCTCCCGCGTTTCATCTCCTGGGGGAAATCTTCAGGCTAATGGGGATGAAACGCGGGAGCCTCTGTGCGGCTTAATTGCCATAAATATATTTTCATAGCTTACTACCTAGCTCTACTTACGTATCGAGCACTGTTGAAGTAAATACTGAAAATTGATACATAAAAAAGTATATCTCCTTATAAAATATTATGTTGATACATGAAATAGTAATATATATATATATATATATATATATATATATATATATATATATATATATATATATATATAATTCATTCATTTAAGTTTACATCCACACAGTAAAAATCTAGTGAATCTTTTCTGTGTCTTTTACACAAGTGCTCAATAAGGAAAAGAGCTGGGTTATTAATAATGAAAATCATTGGAAAACACAAAAAACCCTGAGAACGGAGAAGGGGGCGATCAAAAATTGCTATGAATAGATGGGGCTAAAAAACTGACCCAACTATTTGTGAATGTGGGGAGGAAGACCATACGATGCAACATTGCCTGGTCTGCCTTCTACTGTCTAACCGGTGTAGCTTGAAAGATCTTGCAGAGTACAAAACAAAGGACTGCATATAAATGTGAGATATTGGCATATGACCACATGCTTCAAAATAACGTACAGAATAAGAAGAATCAACAATAAATAAAGCATATTTTAAAATATTTTTGCGGGCTACACATTTGCAGACATATTTGGTGTTGATTACGATAATGCGTAGCCAAAAATATTTATATGAATAAAAGTATCCCTAATATATATATATATATATATATATATATATATATATATATATATGTATATATATATATATATGTATATGTGTATATGTGTATATATATATATATATATATATATATATATATATATATATATATATATATATATGTATATATATATATATGTATATATATATATATATATATATACATATATATATACAGGGTGGGCAAAAATAAGGGTCCTATTTTTAAAAATTCATAACTTTTTTATTTATTGATTAAAAAAAATTTTTTTTTAGAAGCAAGCATGAGCCGTATTAGCCCTAAGGAACGTACCCTCATTTAGAGAACATTATTTTTGCTTAAAAAACTCAAAACAGTGTAAAAAACAATACTTTAGTTTTTGTAAGTTTTAATAAGTGTTTTTCGGCAAAAATTTGTTTTGTTTATTTCAAAAAATCTCGGAAGGGTCAGTCTACACACACATAAAGTTTGGTGAGTTTAACTTTTATTTTGTGGAAGTTATTCAAATTCAAGTTATTCAAATTTAAAGATAGGACCCTTATTTTGGCCCACCCTGTATATATATATATATATTAGTGTGTGTAGGAAGCATTTTCTCATTTATGCAGATATTGTTAAAAATAACACAAGTTGTCCGTTTAATTATACCTTTTTTATTTTTTCAATTTTTCTAGTGGTCTTTTTTGTATTAAAATAAAAAAAATAATAAATTTGCCCAAAGGTTTCACAGGTTTCAGAAACGTTTTCGATTCTCTGTCGAATCATCGTCAGGTATCTAAAACAAATAAAGAAGAGAAAAAAAATAAAGAAACAAGAGAATTTGAAAAAGACGGTGGAGAAACGCGCATAAAAGGGTTTTCGTATTGTTCCAGGAAGTCGTTGGCGATTTTAAACTGCCCTCCCTCTGATTTAATCCAAATTCTTGTCAATAACACCAAAATTATACATTCCGAAACCAATTTATGAAAATTAAAAAATACTCGAAGCTATCTACATTAAAACACAACAACCTAAAATAAACAACATCACATATGAAACTAGTGGTACCATTTAAAACTGCTTAACGTAATGCTATTTTGTTGTGTGTGCCATCCGTCGTTGCAAAATTTAAAGGGGGGATATTTTGCTAGTCCTTTGAATTAATATGTAT
>OY744534.1:57817553-57830053 GCA_963556195.1 Sepiola atlantica
CAACCATATGAGCCCTAATTCCCAATTTGCACCCTTTTTAAACTTTTTAAATTTTCTGAATTATATATAATTTTGTCTAAAAAATCCGTTTAAATACGGGGAGATTCTCCCCCTCCCTTCGAACTGTTTACTTATTAACCGGAAACGTTACTGTATTAGCTTGTAGAAACTTCACCCCAACTCTTAACTATAGCCATACACTGCCTGGCAAAAAATCTAGCAGTAATTAAATTATATTGTTGCTTACAAGCGGTGAGCTGTAACAAAACAAGCCCTTGTCCTACCCCATTCTTAACATCAGCTAAATTTTCCTCTGCTAAACATTCTCCTACCACATCTCTATAGCCTTTTAATACTGTTCTATATACATATTACACACAATGCTTGAAGCAAACTACCTCTCCTTATTATATATATACATGTATAGATATACATTTATATATATATATGTATTTATATATGTATATATATTTATATATATATGTATTTATATGTATTTATATATGTATATATATTTATATATATGTATTTATACATATTTATATATATACACATATATATATGTATATATGTATGTATATATATATTTATATATATATACACACACATATATATATATACATTTATACATATATTTATATATATACACATATATATACATTCATATATATATATTTATATATATACATATATTTATATATATATACATTTATATGTACATATATATAGTTATATATATATTGATATATATATATATATATATATATATATTGATATACATATATATATATATATACATATACATTTATATACATATATATACAATTATATGTACATATATATACATATATATATGCATATATACACACACATATATACATATATAGATGCATATATACACACACACACACACACATATATATATATATATATATATATATATATATATATATATATATATATATATATATTTTGGGTGGGCCAAAATAAGGGTCCTATTTTTAAAAATTCATAACTTTTTTATTTATTGATTTTTTTTTTCTTTTAGAATAAGTAAAGGACCCCTTCCGAAGCAAGCATGAGCCGTATTAGCCCTAAGGAACGTACCCTCATTTAGAAAACATTATTTTTGCTTAAAAAACTCAAAACAGTGTAAAAAACAATACTTTAGTTTTTGTAAGTTTTAAGAAGTGTTTTTCGGCTAAAATTTTTTTGTTTATTTCAAAAAATCTCGGAAGGGTCAGTCTACACACGCATAAAGTTTGGTGAGTTTAACTTTTATTTTGTGGAAGTTATTCAAATTCAAGTTATTCAAATTTAAAGATAGGACCCTTATTTTGGCCCACCCTGTATATATATATATATATGTATATATTGATGCAAGTTTGATTAAAAAACACGGACAATTTTTTTGTGTTTGATCCTTCTTTTCATATTGACCGACTAGCTTTAAACACCTAGTAATGCTGTATATGTGTTTAAATGCCTAATGGGAGAATGTGTCTCCAAAAACTACACATATATTGGTATTACTAGGACTAGTATCTCTCGTTGTCTTACATGTCACCTCTTCTCGCCCCATAGCTCTATTCCTCAACACTTAGTAAAACACGACACTACACCCCAAAAAAGAATTTAGAGACATATTATTCAAAAACGCTGCCACCCTCGCGGTCTAACATTGCAACCTGCGCCACCCCATAATTGAAGCCTTCGAGCAAAGAAACCAACTAACAATCAAGCTCGATATGAGAAGGGAGAAGGCATATTGAAATGCCTTCAATGTATTTTAAAAGTTTTAATTGAGTTTCTCAATAAATTTACCAGTTTTAGTTTGTATAACTACTCATGTCCTTGAATAAGACTCATGGAAGTCGAAAACGTTAGCAGTTTTGGCGAGTTCCTGTTCACACTCAAACAGAACATTAGATTATAAGTCCGTCAACATAAAAAGATGGATAAAAAAAGAAACAAACAGGAATTGTGCTTGTTGTTTAATAAAACATACATCAATGAAGAAATGCTGCCTAAGTATACATATATATACATATATGTACATATATATATACATATATGTACACATATATATATACATATATATGTTTATATGCACATATAAATACATATATATGCATATATGTACACATATACATACACATATATATATAGAGAGAGAGAGAATAGTTATATTACGATATATATATATATATATATATATATATATATATATATATATATATATATATATATATAAGGTGAGTCAATGAAAAATAGTTAGACCTGTAAATGGAAACAGATCAATATCTTCAGTTGTTCAGAGCAAGGAGCATTTAGTAAATAAAAATATTTATTTATTTACTAAATGCTCCTTGTTCTGAACAACTGAAGATATTGATCTGTTTCCATTTACAGGTCTAACTATTTTTCATTGACTCACCTTATTTTTGCTCTATCCAGTATATTGAGCTTTCCTCATCTCACAATAGGTCTAATTCTCTAAAAGTTATGTTTTAGTACTAAACCTTCATATATATATATATATATATATATATATATATATATATATATATATATATATATATATGTGTGTGTGTGTGTGGGTGTGTGGGTGTGTGATGGGGTTATGAATCAATTTTTGATAAATTTAAAGTGCTACATTTTCTTACTAATTTCAAATCTACGACACTATATGAATATTACTACTTTAACCTGGGTATTAATAAAAAGAATGTAATAATATTTATATATATATATTAGGCATAGGAGCCAAGTATGTGTAGTCGGTAATAAGGGTGTGTCAGCGTTAATTAGTGTTGGAGGAAAAGAAAAAAATATGGGAAAATTGCAAAGTTAGAAATATACCTTTTATTGGACCACGCTGGCTTGCGTTTACTTTTAATTTCCACCAACTCTTTTCTGTTATTTGAATGTCTTATGTAGAAGTTTTGCTAACTTGATGTTCCAATCAATATTTTGAATTTCTGATTCTATCGGAAGGAGAGACACAGGAGCCTAACATGGGCACAGTCAACTTCTCATTGCGTGAATTTCTATAGGATTCTTATATGACAGAACACCAAAATTATAATAGAAACGATTTTTATTAAAAAATACATTATAAATCTTGGAGTCTAACATTACACTTTTTTTTATGCCGAAACGAAAAAAAAGAAAGAGTTCGTTAAATGTTAAATATCATGGTAAAGGTTCGATCCGTCATTCGTGTCTGCTGATCTGCAAAAAGCCATGTCGTCTCCAGATGGAACAATGATAAGAAGTCTGAATCAAGTTTGATTAAGATGCATCATCGATCGATAAACGTTACCCCCTTCAACATTTGAATCCGAATCATTATGTAGCACTCGTTGGAGACAGAATGGGTTCACATAAAAATGTAAAAAAAAAAGCTCGTCTCAGTGCTGACCTCGGAAGTGATATTGAATAAACGTCTATTAAGAAAGGTCTAGATCGTACGTACACATTGATTTCCTTTATTCGGTTCTCAAAGTATAAAAAAGGCAGATTGAATTCCACTTCCATTCGCGAGCTAATTAAGATATCTATTTTGTGGAGTTGACCTATTCCTTTTCAGATTACTTCGTTATCCAGATCTAAACCTATGAGACGCCTTCTATCTCTCGATCAAAATCGCTCGTCTTCAACAGTCGTTGAAACCGACCATTAAGAGATACACAAATTGAATCTTTATAATAAATCCATAATAGAAAAGCCTTTGATATTTGGAAGCACAATTAACAAAAGAAACATTCAATGTTAAGTATTATTTTTCCTCATCTAGTCATAGAATTTGCGGGACGATGTTTTTATGGGCACGGTATTGCCTCGGATGATAGCTATGGAAAGGTGCTGGAACATTAAAGCAGACTCTCGGGGTTGGTATCATTGAAGTGGCTTTAATTCGTTCAAAGTCTAGTATAAATATCTGGAGCGATGAAACCTGGGGTATCGGCTGCGATTAATATACGTATACTTATATATGTATACATATATTTGAATATATGTATATATCTATTTTACTATATATATATATATATATATATATATATATATATATATATATATATATATATATATATATGTGTGTGTAAAGGAGTAAGGCTACCAACATTTGTAGAATTTTTTTTCAACATTTATTTATTATTTTGTTGTTTTACCATTTTATAATTTTATATAACGCGTTTCAAGCGGTGGTCCGCTTTCATCAGATATGAACATCCATTTGAAGAAATGTCTTTCGATTTGAGTAAATGTTGTTTCATTTGAGGAATTTATTATTGTTTTTGCGCATGCGTGGGTTTGCGGGTGTGTGGGTATTTTTTATTTTTTATTTTTTTATTTGCTATTTTTTCTGCTTCTCCTGGTCAAGTGCGTGTTACCCATCCATGACCCATCGGTCATCCCAGCCTCCTAGGGTGCGCCGGATTTCTTTTGAAATTTAATACTTTTTATTGCTTTTTGTCGTCTCCAAGAACGATATATATATATATATATATATATATATATATATATATATATATATATATATATATTATTCATAAATAAATATAAAATTTACTATGCTCTCATCAGTGTAAGGGGTTATAATTTTAGAGGACCACTATGCTTGAACCCGATTCAAAGCGTCACCTGTGACACCGCACGCCTCCACTGTATCATCTAGACCATTATTAAATTATCACGTGATACATAGAAATCAAGTTGTATTAATTATTGTTAAAATATATAAATTATGTAAAACATTTATAAAAATAAAATGTATATTCTTATATTAAAAGAATAACGCACTTTGTATATGGTTAGACATTGCACCTTCTTCGTCTACAAATTATCAACATTACCCCCCAAATATATTCTATGAATAAAAAAGAGAAAATATTTATTTTTATTTAATCTTTACATTTTTTTCAAATAAATAAGTAAATAATAATAATAATAATAAACCAAATGAATAAACAATTAAAGTAATAACTAAATAAGTTAGAAAAACATGTAACAATAGAAAATTTTATTTTTCTATTGTTACATGTGTTTTTTATAGAATAACAAACCTACTATATAGATTCACTTTTACCTTCCAAAAATTGAATGATATGTGTATACACGTGTATATGTGTGTGTATGTATTGTTTGGTGTATGTTTGTGTATGTGTATATTGTGGGAATTACACAGTTATATAGAGTTGACAGGTCACTATAAAAAGTTTCAAGTTATTTTATCCCTTTGTTAAAACTGAATGTTTGATTGAGAAAGGGAGAAGAAAAAACAGTTAGATATTGGAGTCTAGTTATAATTGACTAAAAGATAATTAAGACACTAGAAAATCAATATCCAAAAGTAAGGAAAGAGATTTAAAAGTTTGAAATAAGTGTAGAAAATCCTTCGCAGCAGTTAAAAGAAATTGTATATTGGAGATTTAAAATGTAGTGTTATATTTGTATAAACGTGTGTATATGTGTATATGTATGTACAGGGTGGGCCAAAATAAGGGTCCTATCTTTAAATTTGAATAACTTGAATTTGAATAACTTCCACAAAATAAATGTTAAACTCACCAAACTTTATGTGTGTGTTGACTGACCCTTCCGAGATTTTTTGAAATAAACAAAAAAATTTTAGCCGAAAAACACTTCTTAAAACTTACAAAAACTAAAGTATTGTTTTTTACACTGTTTTGAGTTTTTTAAGCAAAAATAATGTTTTCTAAATGAGGGTACGTTCCTTAGGGCTAATACGGCTCATGCTTGCTTCGGAAGGGGTCCTTTACTTATTCTAAAAAAAAAAAAAAAATCAATAAATAAAAAAGTTATGAATTTTTAAAAATAGGACCCTTATTTTTGCCCACCCTGTATATATATATATAATGTGTGTGTATGTGTGTGTACATGTGTGTGTGTATCTATTTGTACACACTTTTTTAAAGGAAGATAATGCACAACGAATTTATGAGAGTTGTTACCCCTTTTTTTATTAAAATTAAATTAAATTAAATTTTTTGAAAAATCGTTAATAAATTAACTTCTGAACTTTAATAAAATCATAACAGCATTAAATAATTTAAGAGTAAGTAGATAATTATAGTATTTACAAGAATTACTACGTCATTTAAAATAATTTATTTTATTTGTTACATTTACTGTGCATTATACACAATCTAGCCAGAGGATGAATCAACACATATTTACTCGTTACCCATAACAATATTTTTTGTTTAAATTATCAGAAATAACAAATAAATAAATACCGTTAGAATAAAATAAAAGAACAATAGTATATAATTACACAAAAATAAATCAATATTAAATAGATAATATAAGGAAAAACCAATAATTGAAAACCGCTCTTAGCTGTTAGCCATATCCCTACCCTCTCCACAAAAAAAATATATATTTGAATGATTAATTTTATTTAAACAAATATAACAATTCATCAGTTAAGTCAAATATGAAATATCGGGGGGGGGAAAGCATTTAGTTATTATTTTATTCCATTAGCTGCGGATATTAATAGCTATAGAGTTATAAGCAATATTGCCATTCCGCACGTGTTTGTGAGATCTGAAACACCCACCATTTGATAAAGTGCTCTTCCTCCAAATATATTATGGAGCACGGTCACACACATTACATCCCAGTGTTAAAGTATTGCCTTATCAAGTAAGATTTGCTATTAAAAAAATTATAATTTTTTTGAATGAATATATATATATATATATATCTATATATATATAAATGTAAAGTTGGTTTGTTCGTTTCCCATGGAAATATACTTCCACTATACCATTACCACTGACATTTTTTTATAGCAAATCCTTACATCCGAGCTATGTTTTTATGTTATTAACATAATTTTTACTTTACACATAAAAAAACACTTTTTATTACAATTCGTTCCTACTAAGTTGCACTTCCGGTTTACAATCCGTTTCTGCGAACCTGCATGTCCAACTTCACTTCCGGATTGACCTTCCTCCTCCCGCTGTCACGTATCTACTTCATACGTAAAAAGTGTTTTCCTTATACGTTGTTTGTTTCCCTAAACAAACGTTTACACTAATACTTACCTAACAAACGTGCGTTAATTTCATTTCCTCTCTACTTCGATGTTTTTTTAAAACCTGCTTCATTCCTCATTTTCTTCCCTTTAATCATGCTTCATCTCTAAAAAAAACAACACTACTTGCATTTCTTACACAACCCTTACTCGCGCGTTATAATTGAGTGTTTATTTAAAAACCAGTTATCTTTATAAAATTATTCATTCCTACTGTTTTATTTTTACACGTAAGATTTAATACATAACGCACGTGCTTTAAGTTCATTTCGCATCTACTCATTTTTTTTACTTTAACCATGCTTCCTCTCTAAAAAAAACTCAACGTGCGTTAATTTCATTTCTTCTTTACTTCGATGTTTTTAAAACCTGCTTCCTTCATCATTTTCTTCCCTTTAATCATGCTTCATCTCTAAAAAAAAAAACAACACTACTTGCATTTCTTACACAACCCTTACTCGCGCGTTATAATTGATTGTTTATTTTAAAACCAGTTACCTTTATAAAATTATTCATTCCTACTGTTTCATTTTTACAGGTAGGATTAAATACATAACGCACGTGCTTTAATTTCATTTCGCATCTACTCATTTTTTTTACTTTAACCATCCTTCAGGTACGATTTAATACTTAACAGACGTGCTTTAATTTCATTTCGTATCTACTTCGTTGTTTTTTAAACCTGCCTTCTTCCTCATTTTCTTACTTTTAACATGCTTCATCTATAAAAAAAAAACCATACTTGCATTTCTTCGACAACCCTGAAGCGGGTTATAATTGATTGTTTTTTATCCATTTACCTTTATACAATTATTATTTCCTACTGTTACATTTATACAGGTAAAATTTGATACGTAACTAACAAACATGCCCCCCCCCCCGGAGATCAAACTTAGGTCGTCATACTCGCCGTGCAGAAACAAGGCGTCGATTACTTGCAAATCAAACTCATGAACAACTGGCATCTGCAAACCAACAAGCTAGACAAAGGATGATTCAAGTACGTGCGAATGAATCAGCACAGCGACGTGCAGCCAGACTTGAAGAGGAACGGTTGCGGGTACAACAATCCCGTCAGGCATCTTCAGATCTGCTTCGTTCACAACGTAACGAACGCGAGAGGCTGAGACTAGCAGATCGGCGTCAAACAAGGCTCCATGCTCAACAATCCCTGGATTGGGATCGCCTAGCATTTCATTACAACCCTCATGAGGATTATAGTTTAAGCCACCATGTTCACATAGGCACTATGACTGAAGTGTGTCCCTATTGCAAAGCTCTGAAATTTAAGGGAGAAACTAAAGGATTGTGTTGTGCCGCAGGGAAAATTAAACTACCTCAACTGGCAGATCCACCAGAACCATTAAAAACTTTGCTTGCTGGTAATACGGCTGAATCAAAGCATTTTTTATCAAACATCAGGAACTACAACTCATGCTTCCAAATGACGTCGTTCGCTGCAGAAACTATTACAGCTCAATTCATGCCAACTTTTCAAGTAAAAGGACAAATTTACCATAAAGTTGGATCTCTGCTTCCATATCCAGATGTTCAACATAAATTTCTACAAATGTATTTTATCGGTGATAACAATGATGAACTGAATGCACGCTGTGGAATTTCAACCAGTATAAAAAAGTCCATTGTTTCCCAACTGCAAGATATGCTCCATAATAAAAACAATTTAGTTCTTTTATTCAAAACTGCCATTGAAATGATGCCATCTGATACACACAAAATTATTATTCATGCTGACAAAACGCCTGCTGGAGAACATGTGCGAAGATTCAATGCTCCAAGTATAGATGAAGCAATTGTTATAGTTGGAGATCAATTTCAACCTAGGGATATTGTTCTTCATAGGAGGAATGACCAATTAACAAACATTGCTGCAACTCATCGATGCTACGATGCCCTGCAATATCCACTCCTTTTTTTGGATGGTGCTGATGGATATCATTTCAATGTTACCATGATAAATCCAGTTAGTGGCGAAGAAACGGATAAGAAATGCAGCGCAATGAATTATTACTCATACCGAATTATGATTCGAGAGAACGAAAACAATCACATTCTGAAATGCCGCCAATTGTTCCACCAATACATTGTAGACATGTATGCAAAAATTGAAACTGAACGTCTGCTATTCATCCGTTTGAATCAGTCCAAACTTCGTTCTGAAGAATATGTTCATTTGCGAGATGCAGTTGTAAATGATGGTAATACAACTAATGTTGGAAGACTAACAATTTTACCATCTTCATATTTAGGCAGTCCACGTCATATGCATGAGTACACTCAAGATGCATTTGCATATGTTCGTCTCTATGAGCGTCCTGACCTCTTCATTACTTTTACATGCAACCCAGCTTGGAATGATATAAAACAACTTTTACTTCCTGGCCAATCATCAGTAGATAGACATGATATTACAGCGCGTGTATTCAGACAAAAGCTTAAATCGCTAATAAATTTCATTGTAAAACATAAAGTATTTGGTTCTGTGTGCTGCTGGATGTATTCAGTGGAATGGCAAAAGAGAGGATTGCCACACTCCCATATGCTAATCTGGCTCTACAACAAAATCAGTCCAAACGAAATCGACAATGTAATATCTGCTGAATTACCTGATGCTGACATTGACAAGGATTGGCATGAAATTGTAATTAAACATATGATACACGGACCTTGCGGTATAATTAATCCAAATTCACCATGCATGCTTGATGGAAAATGCTCAAAGCGATATCCCCGAGCATTACTACCCAACACAGTTACCGGAAATGATGGATACCCTTTATACAAAAGAAGGTCGGTAGAAGATGGCGGTAAATTAGCAACTTTACAAATGCGAAATGGCAATATAGAAGTTGATAACCTATAGGTTGTCCCATATTCACCTTTGCTATCAAAAACCTACAAATCACACCTCAATGTGGAATACTGTAACTCTGTTAAGTCCATCAAATACATTTGTAAGTATGTGAATAAAGGCAGCGATATGGCAGTTTTTGCCGTGCAAACACGTAGAAATGATCTGAATGAAAGCCTACATATTGATTAAATCACACAGTATCAAGCTGGAAGATACATAAGCAGCAATGAAGCGGTATGGCGAATTCTTTCTTTTCCCATACATGAACGAGGTCCGGCTATTGTGCACTTAGCGGTACATCTAGAAAATGGACAACGTGTTTACTTTACAGCTTCGAATGTGGAACAAATAGCTTTGAATCCACCGGCTACAACATTAACGGCTTTCTTCATGTTATGTCAAACTGACACATTTGCAAAAACACTCCTCTATTCAGAAGTGCCTCAGTATTACACATGGAATAGGAGTAGACATTCATTTGAACGACGCAAACGAGGACAGCAAGTTGAAGGACAACCTGGAATATTCAAAGAAAACACAATAGGCAGACTGTATACTATCCATCCCAAACAAGATGAATGTTTCTTTCTTCGCATGTTGTTGGTAAATGTGGCTTGTCCAACATCATTCCAGCAATTAAAAATTGTCAATAGCATTACACATGCCACTTTTCGCAGTGCATGTCAAGCTCTGAATTTATTGGAAAATGACAGACACTGGGATGAATGCATTAATGATGCGTGCAACACATCCCATCCTAATAATATTCGTGCATTGTTTGCAATCATCTTGACCAATTGCTCCCCTTCATCTCCAATAGAGTTATGGGAGAAATATAAATCACACATGGCCGAAGACATTTTCCATCAAATACGCGATGAAAATCCAAATACCTACCTGGATTTTACATCAGAAATCTATAATGAGGCATTGATAAGAATTGAAAATGTGTGCTTAGAAATTGCAAACAAAGTTCTCAATCAATTAGGAATTACCTCGCCGACACGACCTGCTGCTGCTTTGTTTGATGTAGAATTACATAGGGAACAAAATTACAACACAGATGATCTTTTGTTGTATGTGCAAGAAAATATTCACAAACTAACACCTGAGCAAAAAGCCATTTACAACAAAATAATGCAGACTGTAAATAATGGAGTGGGAAATATATTTTTCTTAGATGCGCCAGGAGGAACTGGTAAAACCTTCTTAATTAAATTTATTTTGGCAGCCATTCGATCACAAAACGGCATAGCCTTAGCTCTTGCATCTTCAGGAATAGCTGCAACATTGCTACCAGGTGGACGAACTGCTCATTCAGCTTTGAAACTACCTTTAAACATGCAATTTATTGAAACTCCCATGTGCAATATTTCCAAAACATCAGGTATGGGAAAGGTATTACAAAAATGTAAACTTATTGTTTGGGATGAATGCACAATGGCACACAAAAAATCACTGGAGGCTCTTGATCGGTCATTGCAAGATTTGCGTGGAAATGGTAGATTATTTGGGAATGCAGTGATATTGCTAGCTGGAGATTTCAGGCAAACATTACCTATAATTCCTCGATCAACACCAGCAGATGAAATAAATGCTTGCCTCAAATACTCCACTTTTTGGCGACATGTTAAGACATTAAATTTGACTATAAATATGCGTGTCCAGCAGCAAAATAATCTATCACCAGAATTCTTTTCAAAACAATTGTTGGAAATTGGGAATGGAAAAGTGCCGGCTAATCTCACTTCAGGGCGAATGACATTGCCACACAACTTCTGTAATTTAGTTACATCAAAAGACGAATTAATTACAAAAGTATTCCCGGACATCCACATTCATTTTAAGAATCACAGTTGGCTGAGTGAACGAGCCATTCTTGCACCGAAGAACAAAGATGTCCACGAACTCAACAATAATATTCAGTTGAACATTCATGGTGAGTTAGTCACATACAAGTCAGTCGACACTGTTGTTGAAGCAGATGAAGCAGTCAATTATCCCTCAGAGTTTTTGAATTCGCTAGATTTGCCAGGGATTCCACCACATGTACTGCAATTAAAAATTGGTGTACCAATTATCATGCTGCGAAATATTAACCAGCCTAAGCTTTGTAATGGCACACGTCTTTCAGTAAAAAAATTACTGACCAACATCATTGAAGCAACAATTCTTACAAGGCCTTTCAAAGGTGAAGATGTCCTAATTCCGCGCATTCCCATGATTCCAACAGATCTGCCCTTTCAATTTAAGAGATTACAATTCCCAATTCGATTGGCATTTGCTATCACAATCAACAAAGCACAGGGACAATCTTTACAATTTTGTGGCTTATATTTACATACTGATTGCTTCTCACATGGGCAATTATACGTTGCATGTTCTAGAGTCGGCAAACCGGACAATCTCTTCATCTACACTGAAACGGGAACCACTAAGAATATTGTGTATCCACAAGTATTGGAAAATTAAACCATTCATATTAAATGGCAACTTATGGAACTGGATCAAAATGAACTCCAAAAGGCCACCTCTTTATTTCAGCTAACAGCC
>OY744534.1:57832553-57907553 GCA_963556195.1 Sepiola atlantica
ATCGACTAATATCTACAGCGATTGGGGTAATTTGCTGCTAGTCTTTTGTGCAGAGATACACCATTGCGGCGATTAGACAGTGGCTGGAATTTCTCAGATAGTACGGGATTGGTTAGGTTAGGGACTCTTTTTCGTAGCCTATTCAAGAAGTAGAGACTAGTGGTATGTGTACCAGCTCAGATATGGTAACAATACTCCGTGTATGAGCGAATGGTGGCTTTATAGATTTATAGGAACTGGCAGCTGTTAGAAGTTTAATAGTCGACAAAAAATAATTGATAAATGTAGGTGACGGTCGGAAATATTAAAATGTCTATTAATGTAAATGTAGGTATGCGTACATATTTACCTATTTGTATGTATATTATTAACTCTTAAACTAATTAACAGGTCATTATTCATTTTGCAAAACAGCTTCTTGGCGTAAGGATGAGTAATGTAGGATATATTTATTTTAACTTTGTTTAATTCAAAGACGACAAATTAATATATTTTCGATTTTTGTGAAATTTTAATAATAGGTTTTATATATCAGTTAATTAATATTCCTCAACTTTCAGTTGTCTTTAATATCAAAAGACATACAGAGGGGCATAATATTAGAACTACCTCCCATTTGAAAATTCAAATATATCAGATTTTAAATAAATTTCATCTATGCTTAATAAACGCCAATTAAGGAAGATTCTTTGAATTTCAATTTCTTCTTAAGACACCTCAAGCTTAAGTTTAAATTATGGGCAGTTTCTAGAATAAAACTCATGTGATGGATTTTGATCAAAATTGAGAAAAATGTTCTACACATAAGGTTAAGTATCATTATATCTGGATTTTAATTTTCGTAAGGAGACATAAAACGGGTGCACAACTGTTCTTTTCGGGGAATTATTTTTTTAGGGGGGTGTATTGTTTCGGTTATATAATTGCAAATGTATCACTGGGTGAAGCCCACTAACACCAACGACCTGTACATCCTGGAAGGTATCGCCCCGCCAACCACCAGAACAGCTGTAGCCAGCAGGATAGAGAGGCGCAGGCAAGCTACAGATAAGAGCTCCCCCTACATTGCCATGTACCTGCCCCCAGTCGACTAAAATCACAGAGAAGTTTCCTGACCAGCACTGCTCCACTGGAGGCAACACCATTTGGAGCCTACCTTAAAATGTGAAAGGAAGACCTGTTCAACCACCCACACAGCTTGATTATGCTCATCCGTTTTGCCGAAAGAACCCACCATGATTTAACAACTGGACAAAATGGAAGTGCCTGAACCGACTCCGCTCAGGTGTCGGCCGTTCCAGGGAGGCAGATGTGGCTGGCTTAGTGGCCTTACCATATGCAACTGAGGCACAGAACTGCAAACTATGAAGCGCGTTCTTCGATGGTCTCTTTTAGGCGGACCGTGCACAGTAAGAGACCTAGAACTCTACAACATCAGGGAACAGCAATGTACCAAGCACTGGTTGCACGTTATATAAGCTGAATAGCTTTGTATATCGACACAAGAAGAAGTTATATATATGAGCATGAACCTGATTCTAAATAGAAAGCGACATTTGAGAACGGACCTATTTACGTAGGGAGAATTCTCTTATTATATGGATAGTCAGTTTTACACTTATTTCTTCTTCCCATATAAATCAGCTACATGTGATCAAGTCATTTTTATTAAGCACAATTTCGGCATCCATGTTTTCTATAGAATAATACAACATTTAAACCGGTACTTCTTATTTACTTGCCTCCACACGAGGGCAAAAATCCCCCTCCCCCTAAAAGCGGCAATTTGGATTGAGTAAAAAAATTCACTTAGTCTAGAAGGATTTCTCCTTCACTGAACGAGGACAGAATAGACGAAGTGTAGTATCCGAACAGATACTACACTTTTCTCCTAGCCAAAAGGCGAAGATGCACCGATTTATTTACCTCTCCACGAAGGCAAAATTAAACAAACCGTCTATTTTAAATGTGAGGAAATTAACTGCCCTAAAAAGGAGCACTCTGGATGGGAACAAAAATGTTAATTACCTCAGTCTAGAAAGAGTTCTCCTTCATTGACCGAGGACAGATATATGTAGTGTAGTATCAAGACAGATACAACTTTTATGTTGTTGTTAGCTAGAAAAATGTTATTCAATAACATTAGAAAATCATGCTATCGCAGCTGCAAATAACTTTTATTCCTTCTTTCATGTGCCTGACGTCACATGGATTTCCATAACCAGAGTTTCTTTCCAATAACTTTCAATATGTGTAACACGGTGCCAGAAGATTGCTTCCTTGAGAGTTACGACATGGTCATCTTCAAATCTAATGACAATAAACACTTGCTATGAACTATTATTATCAGTTATTACATTTTTTTCAATCCTTTCATAATATTCAGCATCATATAACTGTCAATCTATCCATTTCATTTACCCTTATCCTCGAGTATTTTTTTAGCTTTGAAAAGGGCTGACTTGTTAGTGAAATAAATATATTTCTTCCTCAGTAATGTTTGAATATTTTTTTTTAGTAAAATCTGAACATCTATCTTTTATTCAATATCATTTTTGCAGAGTAAAATCTGAGGATTTTTTTTTTTCACTATACAATCAAAGTTTTACCGAATAAAATATATAGTTAACTTTGGAATGTTATTCTGACACTAATTTTTGTTGTTGTCACTCGGTTTACTTGAGTAATGTCATTAAAAAAAACTGTTAATTTTATTCATTTAATACTGGGAATTAACAAAGAAAGTCACAAAGAGAATATTAGACGTGTAAAGAATTATAACATGTGTCTTTGATAGAGTGGGTACCTGTTGCGGTTGGCCTTTTTGGCTAAGATCCAAGTGTAGTATCTGTTCCGATGGATACTGCACGCCTGTCCTGTGCAGTTCTAGGAGGTCTACCCTCCCAGGCTTTGCCTCCCCTCTTTGGGGAGGAGTAAGTTTATTACTTACTGTCTGAGGCGCCCCTACCGGGGAATGCCGACGGGGCTGCCCAGGCAATTTTTAAATAGCCAGAGTGCTTACCTCTCGAGCGCTGGCTTTTCAAACCCCATTTTCTCGACCCGATCTCGGGTCACATCTTACTTGTGGGAGTAAGATAAAACTGGCCTTGTGCCTAACTCCTGGGGAGGAGTAAATAAAACCTGTTGCGGTTGTTCCTTTAACAACTTGACTAACAAGCCCAAAGATCGCAGCTGAATCTGTACAAATGCCACATATCCCAGAATTGGCAATGAATATTTGTTTATGTGTTTATTACCATAGTAAACCATAATCTCCCTTGTATTTGTACGAATCTACCTGACTCTGACCATTGGCCCATTTCCACGTGCTTGAGACGACACCTAGTAACAGTGGTCTCTCTTTCCGGGTCACATGATCATATTTTGTACGACTCCCATTCTTTCTTCTTTTTTTTATTTTCTTTGTTTATTCGGAGCCTCGTGGAATAAATGATCGTTTTTTAGTATATAAACCACACAGACACATTGTCAGCAATAAAATCAGTGACACACATAACTGGAATAAAAATATAAATATCTACTTTATCCTGAGTCAGATTTGAATATTCAGCTTTTTGCCCGGTAACATTTGGACATCAAACGAAAAAAGGAATCATAATGCATTATAGACGTCTGTCTATAATGCCTTATGATTACATTTACCGGATCAATCATTTTGTAAACGCTTTTGAAAAAAAAACCTCGGAGATTACGAACTGTAATGTTTGTATAATTAATGATTTACATAAAAACACGCATATGATATTAGTTAGTAATTCAGTGAGAGTTAATCATTGCCATTTTTTTTTACACTGTGAATAATATATTCAAATGACGATAGAGATAAGCATCCAAGCACGATCTTAATGCAAGCACGAATCTGTAAATCATTTCGGCACTTGCATAAACATATTGAAAATGTTCTTTTGTACTAATTAATCACTACTTATCGAAGCCGAAAAGCTCTTCGAGGATAAAGATTAATGAGTTTGTTACGTGGACGGTCTTGAAGATTGGAGACGGTGGTTAAAACTGAGCAAAATTTGATTATTTCAGAAGACGGCTCAACAATAATTTACTAGCATTTGATTTAGAAAACGGTAATGTTGTAGTCAACTGGGAAGCAATGTCGTGGTATTGCGTTCCACAGACGGGTAGTTCTTGGAAAGAAACTTTGCCCATGGAAGTTTCGTTTGGTTTTAGATATACAGAGGAAGAAAGGAAAATTATTTACAGCGGTTGTAGTTAGACTAGGTTTGGGTGTGAATGATGTACAGGGAGGAACCATAGGTTGGAGCTCATCTGAACATAATGGTAGCGTATTGATTTACTCCTCTCCAGGATTTAGGCACAAGGCCACTTTGTATCTTACTCCCACAAGTAAGATGTGACCAAAGGTCGGGTCGGGAAAGTGGGGTTTAAAAATTGCCTGGGCAGCCCCGTCGGCATTCCCCGGTAGAGGCGCCTCAGGCAGTAAGCAATAAACTTACTCCTCCCTAAAAGAGGGAAGCCAGGGCAGGTGGACCTCCCATTACTGCACAGGACAGACCCATTGACCGGTGTAATCAAGACCCGAAGGCCAAGACAACACCAGTATGGGGTGCAGTATCCATCGGAACAGATACTACACTTTGATCTTAGCCAAAAGGCCAAGTAATGGTAGAGTAGCGAAAGACTAGCAATGTCTATTTTTTATAAAAAAAGAAGCTGTACGGAAGATAAAGATTTCTAAGTCGATTTTGTACTTTATCAAGGTAGGAAAGGATGCTCTGAGCTAAAGACGTATCTGACTCACAAAATGGTTAATTCGTTTATAGAGCGGTAGAATGATCCACTAGTTTTTAGCGACTTCGGCAACAAATTTGATGTAATTCTTCAATTTCAGGTCTGGGGTGAAATTCAACCCTAGAAGTTTATCGAAATAGAAATTAGCTTGTTGGATTATTCTAAAATTGAAGAACTACCGGACTCTTGTGAGACTTGCCGCTTTATACTGCTCTAAGTGCTTACCGACTACGAGGAAGGTGGAGCGAATATTCGCCGTTATGGGAAGCAAAATGCTCCGCTTGATGCCTGGTATTACACTGCTCGATCACGTCTACAACGTGAATATTCGAAAGCGGTACGGCATTGCATCGATTGAGGGCCAGATGAGGGAATGGCGGCGCAGATGGTTTGGACATGTACTGACGGCACACAACGACACCATCGCGAAACTCGTCTTCGCACTAAAAGTCGCCAGAAAACGACCAAGGGGTAGGTCGATGATGAGATGGACAAACATCTTGCACAAAGATATCTATGAAATCGGCATTAATCCGGATCAAGTATGTGATCATGTTTAGCGGAGACAAAAATGCATTATTGGGGGCTCCGCCGTAGCTTGGGATCAACGCATGAGAAAAAGAAGTAGTTTTGGATCATTCGGACAACTATTTTAATCTTGAGTGTTATTCTCACGACCTTTCAACCGATATAACCTACGACCTTCTCCAGATGCATCTTATTGCACTTGGGAAGCTTTATAGCGAACACGATAACGTATACGAAATTTCGATCTGAACCCTTTATTTAATCACCAGGAGTAGATTTTTCTACATAAAATATTTCCGTGTATAACAATTCCCTAAATGCACTATTCTCTCATGCATTAAAGCATGACCATTCTCTTACCTTTAAACAAGCAAGACTCATTAAATGCATTTTAAATTTATCTTGCAGAAAACTTGAATCAGGACGTATTATGAACTCAATTAAACAACGTAATATCTTCTACAATGTATCTCCTTTATTCAACAAACTAAGACTAATCGAACAGAACTTGAATTTAGATCGAGGCTAACTATTTTACAATACATTCTCAACATATGTTGTACATAACAATGATAATAATTGTAAAAAATAAAAAGAAAAGAATAACAAGAAACACTCATTCCACTTCATAAACGTACAACATATTTTGAATTATAACGTTTATTGTTTCGAAAAAAAAAGAATAAAAACATTATTTTCCACGGATATTTTTATATTGACTTCTATGTATATCTTAGAAATGGTGATTTTAATAAAGTCTTGAAAGGTTTATAAATATATGAAAAATCATATATATTAGCCCTAATAACTCAAAAATCTCAAACGTGAGGCACTCTCATTTTAGCACTTTAAGTAATAACAGTAATACTCTGTTGACTTCCGGGGGAAAATCTACTGTGAGCGAATAACTACAAATGGCCGTTTTCATTCTCGTAACCAACTGGATTGCATACATAAAGCGTATGTAAAAGGAATTCTAAGGTTAAAAGGACTAACGCCTCGGAGGTATGACGACATCTTTTTCCCCAATGGAATGTGGGTTAAAATCAATTTATTCATTTCCTCCAACCAATTCATCCATGAACTATATTCGATCATCGAAGAACAGATTCTGTTTGCTTCGATTTTCCCCCAAATAAGTCCAAACGGCCGGACTATATTCACAATATTTCCTTAAATACTTCACCCTCTAACATCTAATGCCATTTCAGTTTGACTTATTGGTTGGAACGCCGAATTGGTATAGGACCACAATGGGAAATATATGATAATTATTTCCTGTAAAGCGCGTTCTCTCCTCCTTATGAACCAGTGGAATTAATAAGAAACTTTTTCTCCTCCCTCATATCTCACATGTACTCATGCACTTGTCTGTGCACTGATGTTAGTATAGTCCCAACTATACTCCGATTCTATTACATCCCTTATTTCCTGGTCAACCTTGACCCTTCTATAATAATTTTTTATAAGGTGTTTTTCTCCCCCTAAAAATTACCGTTGCCCATAACTATCCATGTGCTCTTTCTCCTCCCCTATTACCCTACTCATCTCCTTGCGGGATGTTTTCTTTAAAAAACTTTAGAAAAGGAGCCTTGACAATATTCATCCTTTGTTTTCTAACTTATTTATGTTTCTATCTTATATTTATTTGTATTCTAAGTTGTTATTAATTCATACTATTATCATCAATTATTTCTTTTATATTTATCTTATATTTTCATTTTGTATTTCTAGTTTTTATTATCATCTCCTTATTGGTACTTATGTTTTTATCTTTATTTTTTATTTTTTATTTTACCTTTATTATTTCTAATTTTACCTTTATTCTATATTATTAGTTTACTATTTTATTCTTTTTTTACTTATTTATAATTTTATTTACTTTTTTTATATATTTTTATATACAGGGTGTTTCAAAAGTCTTGGGAACATTACAAATGCGTATATCTCATGAACTATTCCAGGTAGAAAAATGAAACTGGTGCCATTTTAAAGCTTGCTTAATCAAGTTTTTGGTCATACTAATGATTTTTGTGTTATCTTTCCAGGTGCAATAATCGCGTTCTCTAAACAAGACAAGGCATTTTGCGTCCCCCAATTTGCAAAGACTGAATCGTGGACATGTGTTCAGCGTGCATTTCGCAGGAAATTTAAAAAAGAAGCCCCTGAAAGGAAATCCATTGTCAGATGGCATGCTAAATTTGTGAAAGATGGGTGTTTGTGCCCAAGTAAGCGAACAGGTCGCCCTTCAACTTCAGAAGATGCAGTTGAGCAAGTTCGGACAGCCTTTCAGCGGAGCCCCCGTAAATCAGTGAGAAGAGCCAGCAGGGAACTTCAGCTTGCTCCAGCAACTGTCTGGCGTGTCTTAAGGAAACGACTGCAAATGGTACCTTACAAGCTCAAGTTGGTCCAAAAGTTGAAGGACACTGATAAGCCACTTAGCCGTGACTTTTGCATTGCAATGCAAGAGAAGTTGGAAGATAACGACTTTGATGACCGGCTTGTTTTTAACGATGAGGCGACCTTCCATCTGAATGGCAATATTATCAAGCATAACACTCGCATATGGGGTACTGACAATCCTCATGAACTTCTTGAGCACGAGCGAGATTCACCAAAAGTGAACGTGTTTTGTGCAATTTCCAAGAAAGGTGTCTATGGACCGTTCTTCTTTGAAGAGGCAACTATCACTGGTGAATCCTATCTCAACATGCTGGAAGACTGGTTAATGGCTCAGTTGGAACAAGCAGAATCTGATGACTTCATTTTTCAACAAGATGGTGCACCACCACACTGGAGTCTTAGAGTAAGGCAGTTTCTTAACACAAGACTGCCTGGTAGATGGATTAGGAGATCTGGGCGAGGTGATGACGTTCTCATGCCCTGCCCTCCTAGGTCTCCAGATCTTACCCCGTGTGACTTTTTCCTTTGGGGCGTTGTCAAGCAACAAGTCTATGTGCCGCCACTTCCAAGAGATATTGACGAACTAAAGGTTCGAGTAACGGCAGTTGTGGGAACCACTGACGTCAAGATGCTGGAACGCGTTTGGCAGGAAATGGACTATCGACTAGATGTCTGCCGTGTGACGAATGGTGCTCATATTTTTTAACTTTGAAGATTCCCCACAAAACTTGAAACTTTACCCTTTCCAACGGTACCAATTTCATTTTTCAACTCCTAATAGTTTTTGAGTTATTAAAAATCGTTATGTTCCCAAGAGTTTTGAAACACCCTGTATATATATTTTTTAATATATATATATTTTGTTAAGTTTTTTATTCCTTAATATGTTTTTATTATTATACTTACTTTTATTTTTATTTTATTTTATTTTATTTTACTCTATTATACTTCATTATTTATTTTATTTTTTATTTTTTATATTTTTTATTTTTTATTTCTTATCTTTTAATTTTATCTTTCCTTTACATATTTTATTATTTTTTTATATTTTATTTTAAATTATATTTCATTTTATTTTTGTTCTTATTTTTATTTTCATTTCATTTTTATAATGTTTATAATGTTTATAATGTTTTATTATTATTATTATTATTATTATTATTATTATTATTATTATTATTATTATTATTATTATTATTATTATCATTTTATGTTTCTATTTTTATTTTATATTTGTAACTTATTCCTTTTTCTAATATTTGTCTCTGTGGCTCCTCCTGTCAATAGACGTTCCTTTACGACGAGCTTGTTATTTTTTCCTTGAATTTCTGTAAGACGTTGTGCTAAAGGCACTGATCAAGACGCGTTTTGGAGTAGCTTTGTTAATTTAAAAAAAAATAAAATAAAGTATTTCCAGAATGTTTTGGAAACGACCGTACGCCATACTAGACTTCATGTTCTAATTCTTGGAAAAATTGTAATGAATCCTTTTATTATAGCTCTGGTTGACTTATATATCATCCATTGAGATGATACCTATATCTACAGTGCTCGATTGTGGTAATGTCCGTTCTAGGGTGTTTATACTTGACGCACCACGGTCTTAGGTCATTTATCCTCCGTTAAAGTCAAAATTTCCATTGATTTAAACTTATATATATATATATATATATATATATATATATATATATATATATATATATATATATATATAAATACATATAAATATATATACATGTGCATATATATATACATATATATACATATATATATATACATATACATATATACATAGATAAATACATATATATATATATATATATATATATATATATATATATATATATATATATATATATATATGAGAGAGAGAGGGGGACAGAAAGTAAGAGAGTAAGGCTGACAAGAAAAACAAATCTCTTACAACCGGGAAAAAAACCGAACTGAGAAAGCAGATTTTGGACAAATGAAGGACTCGATATTCCATTACATCGATAATAATAAATAATAGTACAATGTATTTAGCCTTAATACTTTACTGTAGTTTAAAGATTAGGGTAAGGGTAAAAGTTAGGGTTAGTGTTATGGATAGGGTTTAGGTTTAGGGTTGTTTCAAGATATCTTTAGAAATGTGTATAGTTGGTATAAATCATAAAGCCGCTTATTATTGATAAAAGCTTCATAAACATTTCATTATCGGCGATATCGTGAAACTGCAGTAAATTGTTAAATCAAAGTTCATGTTATTATCATTTATCTAATATATGAAATGATCACGTTTATTTTTTTGCTTAACATAGTTCACCCCAAACAAGGCAGGCCACCACTGTAGACGTAAGGGGCTACTGAGAAAAAGGGTGAGAGTTTTTTCTATGGCGGGGTCAACCTAAATTGGGAGCTGTGCAACGAGATGTCTGTTTACATCAGTTTTAAATTTCTGCAAGTTAGTACCGTCAGGAATACAGGGAGCAGGGAGGGAGTTCCAGAGTCCAGCAGCACGACTTAAGAAGCTTTTGGAGTAGAAAACTCTTCGGCATCTGGGGACTTCCACAGTGAATGGATGGGAGTTGGCTGATTGTCGGATTGGTCTAGTGAATGTGCATCGTGGGGGCACCAGAGCAGCAACCTCATCAGAGCACAATTATCGATGAGTCTTATTCATTTAGTAATGAAAATTAATCATAAAAATGTGATATTCAAAAATATTTCAAGCATGTATTGATTTAATCGAGTGGTATTACTTTTTTTCATTGCAGTTTAAAGGTAAATCATATTGTTTCCAGTTTACTTGAAGCGCTGTTAAGTATTTTATAAACCCGGCGTAGATGAGTACTCTAGCTAGTACGTGTCCGTGTGTTTGCTATAATGTTAAGAATTTTTAATAATCTATAGGGAAAAATATCTTCAAACGTATAACATTTATATACGTTATATTTATCGTTTATTCAATTCGTTCTTCTCGCATAAGGAATATATATTAAATATCAAAATGCAATATATTTTAAAATACCCTTTAATGTATACAGATATATTTGTATATAGATATACGTGTGCACACAAATGTATATATATATATATTTATATATATATATATATAAATGTATATATATGTGTGTGTGTGCGTGTGTTTGATCGAATATTTGTATAAGAATCAGACAGAATGTGTAGAAAAATTAAAATGAGAAAAAGGATTAACAAACGAAATATAAAAGACAAGATCACATAATCAAACCATGTGTAGGACAAATATTTCGCCTATTGCTCTTCAAAAAACTTCATCACGAGTGATATACAAGTGTTTTACACACAAACACGTATATATATATATATATATATATATATATATATATATATATGTATATATTAGTTTATAATTTGTTACATTTTACTTCAGTCGAAGTTCTCAGAAATCAAGAGGGCCCCTTCCTGGGGCTAGCACTTTATCTCTATATGAGATGCATAGATATTCGAATATTCTATTAAAGTTCCTCTTTATTTCTGAAACGTATAGTTAGTAAAGAAGTGAAGAACATTAATTTTCCTCTCCACGATTGACCTGTTAAATATGTTGAAGTATATCTTTCTTGTGGTCGCTTAGTCTTAACGGATTCCAAGACAAGAATTCATCTAGTGTGATGGAGTATTCAACTAAGTGTTATTACTTAAGGTAATATCACTCAGAGAAGGTGACTTATTCCACGTATTACCAAGTGTATGGCCGTGCTGAGGGGATCTTATTTGTGCTGTGAATACTATGTTATATTGTATTTTTTGTCAGGGTTTACTTGTAGAGTTACTTACCATCATGTTAGCTTGTCCTGACAGACCCTTGTACAGAGAGACCGAAAACACTCCAGGGTAGTGTCTAGTAGGTAATTCAAACTCTCCTAAGTAAGTTATTCAAACTCCCTTAATGTATATGAGTATGTGTGTGTGAATAAATAAGATGCTGATGAAAATAGCAGGGGAAGAAAGCGAAAGGAAAGAGGATTTAGTGGATCAGTAGCAGTGAAAACTCTTTTTCTAAAACTATGATACTACCTACGTACTTAACACACAGAGTTTCCTCCTTCCCTCTTCTTTCCCCAATCCTTCAAAATCCATTCAGCACCTCACCACAAGAAAAACCTCAGCCCCCCTTTCCCCTCTCCCACCCTAAGGCGAATTCACTAATACTCTCACCCCTCCTTTTTTTCACTGCTGTCTTAATGGTACCCACTCAAAGCTTTCCATATTCATTTCATTCTTCGCTACTTCACGCAGCCTGGACCCTCGTCCAGCGCTTTTACTAGCCACGGCTACTACTGTTCCTTATCAACCCATCATGGCAACCCAATATGTTGATGTGCTTGCATGGCATTTTTCTTTTAATTATCATCCTGAGACAGTCTTACAGTAAACACGAAACGTTGATGAATATATAAAAAATATCTCTTGGTTTTTCCTTTTTCATTTCCCATTACGTCAGATTACTCTCATCCTACCTTTCTCATATATATATATATATATATATATATATATATATATATATATATATATATATATATATATACAGGGTGTTTCAAAAGTCTTGGGAACATTACAAATGCGTATATCTCATGAACTATTCCAGGTAGAAAAATGAAACTGGTGCCATTTTAAAGCTTGCTTAATCAAGTTTTTGGTCATACTAATGATTTTCGTGTTATCTTTCCAGGTGCAGTAATGGCGTTCTCTAAACAAGACAAGGCATTTTGCGTCCTCCAATTTGCAAAGACTGAATCGTGGACATGTGTTCAGCGTGCATTTCGCAGGAAATTTAAAAAAGAAGCCCCTGAAAGGAAATCCATTGTCAGATGGCATGCTAAATTTGTGAAAGATGGGTGTTTGTGCCCAAGTAAGCGAACAGGTCGCCCTTCAACTTCAGAAGATGCAGTTGAGCAAGTTCGGACAGCCTTTCAGCGGAGCCCCCGTAAATCAGTGAGAAGAGCCAGCAGGGAACTTCAGCTTGCTCCAGCAACTGTCTGGCGTGTCTTAAGGAAACGACTGCAAATGGTAGCGTACAAGCTCAAGTTGGTCCAAAAGTTGAAGGACACTGATAAGCCACTTCGCCGTGACTTTTGCATTGCAATGCAAGAGAAGTTGGAAGATAACGGCTTTGATGACCGGCTTGTTTTTAGCGATGAGGCGACCTTCCATCTGAATGGCAAAGTTAACAAGCATAACACTCGCATATGGGGTACTGAGAATCCTCATGAACTTCTTGAGCACGAGCGAGATTCACCAAAAGTGAACGTGTTTTGTGCAATTTCCAAGAAAGGTGTCTATGGACCGTTCTTCTTTGAAGAGGCAACTATCACTGGTGAATCCTATCTCAACATGCTGGTAGACTGGTTAATGGCTCAGTTGGAACAAGCAGAATCTGATGACTTCATTTTTCAACAAGATGGTGCACCACCACACTGGAGTCTTAGAGTAAGGCAGTTTCTTAACACAAGGCTGCCTGGTAGATGGATTGGGAGATCTGGACGAGGTGATGACGTTCTCATGCCCTGGCCTCCTAGGTCTCCAGATCTTACCCCGTGTGACTTTTTCCTTTGGGGCTTTGTCAAGCAACAAGTCTATGTGCCGCCCCTTCCAAGAGATATTGACGAACTAAAGGCTCGAGTAACGGCAGTTGTGGGAACCATTGACGTCAAGATGCTGGAACGCGTTTGGCAGGAAATGGACTATCGACTAGATGTCTGCCGTGTGACGAATGGTGCTCATATTGAGCAACTTTGAAGATTCCCCACAAAACTTGAAACTTTAACCTTTCCAACGGTACCAATTTCATTTTTCAACTCCTAATAGTTTTTGAGTTATTAAAAATCGTTATGTTCCCAAGACTTTTGAAACACCCTGTATATATATATACATTTATATAGATATATAGATATATAGATATATAGATAGATAGATATATAGATATATAGATATATATATATAAAGATATATGTATATATATATATATATATATATATATATATATATATAACTTTCGATAGATGTGTCGATTAAAGACAAATAGTCGCATGACAGCTGTATGAAAATAATACATGATTAAAACCGTTTTTATCTAAAACATTTGACTGCAGTTTAATAATTATGATCGTCAGAATTGTATAAATATTGTAGATATAATAGTATACGTTTTGAATTATATGAATATATTATGGAATAATATAGTATGCATATATAAGTTTACACAAATATATTTAATCAGTTTTAAATACCTAAGTAGAGCTTATTAGTATTAATAGTATAAAGTTTACTTATGGCAAGCAAGCTACGCAGAAATGTTCGCGTTTCACTCTTCCGAAGGTCGCCAAGCTAACTACGAAAATTAACCTTCTGCAATCTGTTTTATAAGCACATAATATTTATGTTAACCGTCAACCAATTAAAGTGATTAATTTTATTGCCTAAATTAACAACGCTCCCACCCGATTCATTTCAATCAGTCAATACATTTTATCGATTTCCACTACAGGTTTGAAATGCCTTTGTTTTTAAATAGGTAAAACAGATAGATGTTTACCCTAGCCGTGATCATTTAGTGAACGCAATCACGTGATCTATTTGTTAAAGTTATGAAAGTGGTAATTAACATTTTATTAATTTTTATTTCTGCTTTTTAGAAGTTGATATTTTTAAAATGAAGTTGATCTTTTTTTTTTATCTAGACCTTTTTAATTTGATGTTCAGTTGTGTTTATTTGATTATTAGCTGCTTTAATTTGAAATTGATATTAAATTGTTTTTTTGTTTTATGTTGGGATTTTTTGTGCGATCTCTTGTTGCAATCATTTAAAATGTTGAATCGAAGTTTTTTATAATTTTATATCGAGCTCTGAAAATGTCTTGAAATATATAAAGTCGGATTTTTCACGGTAGACCTAAATAGCAATCGATATGAGACATCTATATTCGATTGTTGTTTCTTTTTTATCATTGCCGTATGTTCTGTGCACTAAATATTGTGTAATTAGTTTAAGTTTCTTTTTTTAAATAATTATTCCAGCAAAGAAAATAATTACAATGTAGACAATTTTAAATAATGGCAAGAAAAGCTTAAAGTGTGAGACGGATAATTCCTATTTTAATATAAAGTTGAGAATATGAGTTTTCCTATTATCTCCCTCATATTTTGAACTGCTTGTTTCCATCTCTTCATGACTTGTAGATTATTTGTTTAATTAATAAAACTAAACAAAACTGACATTAAGAATCCCGCGCTACGCCGTGTTGATACATATCATTTATGTTTCTGAATAAATAATTCAGAAACATCAAGATTGATAATTTTTATAGTTTTGATTTTTCGGGCTTCTGTTCTCATCTTGAGTGTTATTCTCACAACGTGTCGGCCGCTGTAACCTCTATCCTTCTTCAGGTACATCTTTTCGAACTCGGGACTATTTCTGTCGAACTCGGGAATCTGGACGGAATTTCGAACGGAACCCTCAAGTACCCGTGGCGCAGTGGATATAGTATTAAGTAAAATTAAGTTCTAAGTGATAGTCATCTGAAGTTTGAAAGTTCAATCTTCGGTTAGGGCGATAGAAAGAATTGCGAATTACTGAAGACTACTCCCAGTCATGGGTGGCGGAACGAGAGCATGCTATCCCCGTAGATTCAATAAAGGGTTCTGTTCGAAATTCCTAGTTCGACAGAAATACTCCCGAACTCTGAAGAAGGTCGGAGCTTACAGTGGCCGATACGTTGTGAGAATAACACTCAAGATGGGAACTGTTGTTGGAATAATCCAAATAATACACATCTAATTTAATATAACTTTGAGTGGTTTAGATTTTGGAATATTTTTTTTTAATTTGAAGTTCAAGATTTTTATTTTAGTGTAGTTTATTATAGATTTCTGAACTCTGAAAAAGGTCGGAGCTTACAGCGGCCGAAACGTTGTGAGAATAACACTCAAGATGAGAACTGTTGTCGTAATAATCCAAATTATACACATCTAATTTAATATAACTTTGAGCGATTTAGATTTTGGTATAAGTTTTTCTTTTTAATTTGAAGTTCAAGATTTTTATTTTAGTGTAGTTTATTAAAGATTTCTGAAAGCAAAATATCCATTTTGGATTCTGACGCGTTCTTGTCATTAATACACTTTATTTTTTTTCTTTTGTGCAGAAAGAATATGAGCATCACTAAGCTCATAATCTCATAAAGTGATTGATAAAGGCCGCATATATATTTTTTGCGAGATAGGAAAACGAGTATGGAAGCAAATACAAGTAGCAAAGAATAAAACAAAACCCAAACAGAATAACAAGAAAATCACTAAATAGATTTATGGCGCCAAGAGACTCTTCTAACGCGGATTAAAATGGCTACCATGAACCACAAATGATCGCAATTATGGATTTCGCCGAAAATATTAAGCAACACCGTAATTATTTTCTCAACAAATACTTTAGGGGAAATAAGTGGCTCATTGGACAAACGGTTGTGGTTCATATTAAGACATTAAAAAAACGGATAACTTCGTCATATTACTTTATCTAGACATCCTCAGAATGAATTAACATCGTCGGCGTGCCCGGAAGTGGATTTTAAGAATAAACGAATCTATTTACGCCGAAACTTTATGGGAAAATTATTTTCATAATGTTGGTGATTTAAAACTTTCTTTACTCGATCCATTTCGTTTCGGTTATTCTCCATTTTGTATTCTCCATTTTGTATTCTCCATTTTGTATTCTCCATTTTGTATTCTCTTACCGATGTACAGTCAATGCTGTGCCCGATATTTTCAACTCTTTCAAAACACTTATTAATACAAAATAGTGTTAACGTTTTCATAGACCATAAATTTGGTCATTCCTAATAAAATTGTGGGTATTGATGAAGGCTAATAGAAATTAAGAAAACCGAAATCCTGTAAGAGAGGATGATCAAAAACAAATACTCAAATACAATATTTGAAGTATTAATCTTCAGAAATATCTATTTATTTTTCGATAAATCAGTTACATACAATATCAGTAAATATAAGACTTACTGTTAATATTCATCAAATCTGTGATGGTGGAACATCTTTTGATATTTAGGGAGCAAAATAATTATTTTTATAAAAATAGAGAAAGAAAGATTCAAGATGATTGCCCGTATTATGGTGATGACAGCAGAAAATAATAACATTCAGCATAATACATACAAATGAGCTATGTAGAATACTTTTGAGTTAATAGGAAATATTATTTATGTAAATGTGTATTAGTTCATCTGCTATATTTAATTGTTAGGTTATTTTTATTATATATTTCTTATTCTTTTATTTTTATTTTTTATTCAAAATGGAATATATTGTATTCATATCTTAACATTTTATTAAATCGGTAAATAGAGATTAGTATTAGTTCAATAATTTTATTTCTGTATTTTTTAATTTAAATTGTCCCCGTGTATTTGTTTTTGATCATCATATTTCTCACCATTCCGATTTTCAACATTGCTATCAGCCTTCATAAATACCCACATACTAATTTACAAGCAATGCTTCAAGCAAACCACTATTCCATTTTTAAATTAATATTTATTTATTTTAATTATTTTCGCATGGAATGACCGTGTTAAACACAAAATAGTAACTATGTAATTCCTGAAAGAAAGGGGTATTTTACCGAAACGCAACCATTTTACTCCCCCTACCTAATAAAATCCAGCATAGCATTTGATCACAGATACTAGACTGTTATCTTCGTGGATTTTTTATGGCTATGTTGTAAAAAAATTGTTGAGCATCTTTAAAAAGTCACATTTGAATATCTTTCTATCGCATTTACCTCCATCGCTGCCAGTCGTCTTAGATGTACTTATCAGCATCCGGCTTATACAAAAGAATTTCGATTGTAATTGAGCAACTTTTGATTCCCAATCAATGGCTTATTTTGCAGAAATTCTCTTATATGTTAAACAAACTACGTAAATTCACTAGACAAACTCGACAATCAACTAAATACTATCCATTTACTATGGAGGTCCCCAGATGCCGGAGAGCTTTCTACTAAAATAGCTTCTTTCCTCGTGCTGCTGGCCTCTGGAACTCCCTCCCTGTCCCCTGTTCCCCCGACAGTACTGACATGCAGAAATTTAAAACTAATGTAAACAGACATCTCGCTGCGCAGATCCCAATTTAGGTTGACCCGCCCCCCCCGACCTTCTCCCTTTCCTATTCGTCTACAGTGGCGGCCTGTCTTGTTTGGGGTGAACTATGTTAAAAAAAACAAAAAAGACTAGTAATACAAATTATGTCCCCTTCAACTATAAAAAAACACTTATTTTTGTTTGTATAGCCAATAGAAAAAAAACCAACATGATACCTCACTTTAAAAAGCATTGCGATTCATTTACCGAGAAAACAATTTAAACAAATTTTTTTTTTCTATTGGGTCACAATTTACAATGGCAAAGTACCACTCGAGTATGAGTGTTAATTAAACGTACATAATTGACGACCGAAAGATGAGGAACACTATGGGAGTGCTAACTGTGATCAGTTGTATGAACTGCAGTTGATTACTAATGGGCCGTTATATGACAAGAATTTGTTGACATAGGATTTGAAGATGACCACATTTTAATAAGCAGGGAAGCAGGCTCGGGGTAATGTGTTCTACAGGTGAAAAGCTCTTGCAAAGAAGCTCTATTCATAGAAATTCCGCCTGACTCTAAACACCTGGAGGGAGAAAGAAAAGTTTTTTTTTCTTATTGGTAGAAGACTAGTTCTTGCTGTGAATATGTTATGGGAATAGATGAAATATTGGAGCTCAGTCGAGAATCTTCCATGGAAAGTTGTACTTGTTTCAATAATTTTCCGAATAACATTAAAAATGGTACTATCTAAAATTGTTGTTATATTAATATTGGTCGAGAATGAATTTAAGTAATGCTATTAGGGTCTATCAGATGTGACATTAAAATATATCTGTACGTAGTAGAAGTTATACCAACAAGTAACATGAAACAGCGGTAAGCACAAATAATTAAAGAGGTTTTTTTTCGAAATTTTAAATAGGATTGTACATCTTTCAATTATCAGTTGAATGTTTTTCTTACCAAGATGACCATGGTTCATATTAATTGCCATGTAATATCCTTTAACTTATATGCAATAAGTATATTTCCGTAAAATGGGTTTGCACTCATCTCGCAAAATGTAGCGCACTGATACAGCTTGACTTTTGTTGATGCACAAGAATGTTGATAAATGTGGAGTTGCCTCGCTTTATCGTCCATTCTCGACCCAGATGTGTGGTATGCACATAAACCGTCATAAAATGTGCGTTAAATTGTAAGAACCTTCGATATCAAGCAATTTCATCTGCTAAGCTTTACTCATTGATTGAACACTATTTGCGCTGTCTTTTCTTAAACAATAAAAAATTATTTTATTTTATTTTCATTTATAAAAAACAACATTGAACAGGAATTTTGATTAGTAAATGGACGTAATTTTGTCATAAGATATACTGACAAAAGAGAATAGATGAAAAAAATCCCTTTTGTTTAAGAATTATTAAAACGCAATTATGCTGAGAATTTTTGAAACGCAATTTTCTGAAAGGAGCTATGCTACATTTCTAGGGTAAGTATTTACAAGGATTCCAAAGCTGGTAGCTATTATTTGATCCGAGTTTTTTTTCATTTGGAAATTTGTAAAAATATCTACCATTAGAATAAAAAGATGCTATAGTATTAAAACTAATAAAAACAAATATATAGTTAACGTTTGTAAGTATACGTTAATTTTTTAAACGCAATTGTCTTACGAATTTTTATGGCGTCAGTCAACGGACAATTATAAGAGTTTATTATGATTTAGTAAATAAATAAAATTCAAATAGTAACGACACAAACATATCCGGGAATGTGACCAGAATTATCTTTTGGGTTGTAAACAAAACGAAAATCGCGGAGTGTGACGCACGTAAGCGATATAGATAAATCGAGATACAGACAGATAAATTGCAGAAAAGGAATACAGAGCTAGTTACTGGCAGACAAACGAATTAACGTACTAACGAGCATAGCTTACGAAATGACAACTGATCAAAGCTAAGAACAGTATATTTAGTTTCGAACCCCCTTAAGAAACTTAAAGGAGCTATGCTACATTTCTAGGGTAAGTATTTACAAAGATTCCAAAGCTGGTAACTATTATTTGATCCGAGTCTTTTTCATTCGGAACTTTGTAAAAATATCAACCATAAGAATAAAAAGATGCTATATTATTAAAACTAATATAAACAAATATATAGTTCACGTTCGTAAGTATACGTTAATTTTTTTCCAATAAAGACTGTCTTTCTAGCTAAAAATGTGTTTGGCGTTTTGTAGTCTTTTTTATAGGTAAACACGATAACTAAATTTAAAACATTAGAGAGGAGTTCAGAGAATTTAATGCAGTTTTGTTGTATAATAATAGACAGTAGATCGGCAGACAGTTAAACAAGCCTTTAACACCCGGGTAACGCCGGTTGGAACTGCTAGTATATTATCTGTATATGAGCCTTATTTCTTGGCATGCATGTTTGTATCATGCAGCTTTTTGGATAAAGAAAGCGATAATTCAACTAAGCGATGCTGGACGGGTGAACACAATATTATTTATTGCAAAAGATGTCTACTTTTAAATATAAAGAAAAACGACGTAGATACGAAGTTCTTCGAAATCCATTACCAAAATGCCACGGATTTAACGGAAAAGCAAATGTTTCCAGACACGTCCTTGCATGTTTGTAAATATGATTCGTCCGCGAGTCGATCGGGTTGTCATTTTGGGGTTTGAAATAGAATTTTCGGCAGCCTCTCAGACTTCAGTCTGTAATAGCATTATCATTTGTCTGCAGTGTTTGAAATAGGATTTTCAGTGGTTTGTCAGGCTTCAGTTTACAATGGCATTTTTGGTGGTCTGTCAGGCTTCAGTTTGGAACAGCATTCTTTGTAGGCTGTCAATCTTGAGTTGTAAATAGAATTGTATGTCAGACTTCAGTTTGAAATAGGATTATTTTGGTCTCTAAGGCTTCAGCCGGAAATAACATTTCGGGTCTCTGTCAGGTTGAAGTTGTAAATAGCATTTTCGATGGTTTGTCAGACTTTAGTTTAAAATATAATTTTCGGTAGTCTGTCAGGCTTCAGTTTGAAATATCATTTTCGGCGGTCTGTCAGAATTCAGTCGGAAATATCATTTACCTGAACTGACATGCTTCAGTTTAAAAAGACATTTTCTGTAATATGTCAAGCTTCATTTTTAAATAGCATTTGCCAGGATTCAGTTTAAAATAGCATTTTAGTGGTCTGTCAGGCTTCCGTGTAAAATAGTTTTTTCCAGTGGTCTTTCAGCGTCAGTTTAAAATATAATTTACCGTTGTCTGTCAGTCTTTAGTTTGTAATATCATTTTCATTCATCTGCAAGGCTTCAGTTTGTTGGTTGTCAGGCTTTGGGTGAAATAGCATCTTCAGTGGTCTATCAGTATTCAGTATCATTTGGATTATTTTGACTACTGTTCTCATCTTGGATATTATTCTAACAACGTTTAGACCGATGTAACCTCGGACCTTCTTCAAAGGTATCTTGCCTAACTCGGGAATCTTTCTGTCGAACTCGGGAATCTGTACGTAATTTGGAACGGAAACCTTTATTAAATCAAAGGGGGCAGCTTGCTCTTGTTCCGTCAACCATGTCCGGGTAGAAGTCTGAAGTAATTTATAATTGTATTCTTCGGATTGACCCATACACCTCTAGAAGACTATCACTTATATCTGATTATTACTTAGCACTTTATCCGTTACGCCACAGGTCCAAGATGAGAACATTACTTAGAATAATACAAATAATACAAATTATCAACCCTCATCCAAATAATTCTGAAATTCCGAAATATCGTTATTCAGTTTGAAATATTATTTACTGTGGTCGGTCAGGCTTCAGTTTGAAATAACATTTTGCATGGTCTGTTAGGAACCGGTCTGAGATAAGATTTCGGTTGTAGCATCTTCATCGCTAAATGCGCCGATGGAATAGAGGAATCTTATTTTCGATATGTTGAGCCATCCGATGAGAGGCTAGGTTCGTCGGTCGCTTTGTCACGCTTCAGTGTGAATTAACTTCTTCGTCAGTCTGTCATAATTAAGTTTGAACCAGCATCTCTGTAGATCTGCGAACGTTCGAAATAGCATTTTCATCGCTAAGCGAACGAATGAAACAAATGAATCGTATTTTGAATGTCTCCAAACATCCATATAAGAACTGAATTACTCAGTCATTTTGGACTTTTGGCCAAGATCAAAGTGTAGTATCTGTTCCGATGGATACTGCACCCCATAGATCGGCATTGTCTTGGCCTTCGGGGCTTGATTTCCGCCGGTCTATGGGTCTGATCTGTCCTGTGCAGTTCTAGGAGGTCCACCCCCCCCAGGCTTTACCTCCCCTCTTTGGGGATGAGTAAGTTAATTGCTTACTGCCTGAGGCGCTCCTACCGGGGAATGCCGACGGGGCTGCCCAGGCAATTTTTAATGGCCAGAGTGCTCACCTTCTCGAGCGCTGGCTTTTCAAATCCCACTTTCCGACCTTGTGTCACATATTCCTATTGTGGGTAGGTGTTAAATAACGCCTTTTGGCTAAGATCAAAGTGTAGTATCTGTTCCGATGGATACTGCACCCCATAGATTGGTATTGTCTTGCCCTTCGGGGCTTGATTTACGCCGGTCTATGGGTCTGTGCTGAGCAGTTCTAGGAGGTCCACCCTCCCAGGCTTCGCCTCCTCTTTTTGGAGAGGAGTAAGTTTATTGCTTACTGCCTGAGGCGCCCCTACCGGAGAATGCCGACGGGGCTGCCCAGGCAATTTTTAATAGCCAGAGTGCTCACCTCTCGGGCGCTGGCTTTTCAAACCCCACTTTCCCGACCTGACCTTGGGTCACATATTACTTGTGTGAGTAAGATAACACTGGCCTTGTGCCTAACTCCTGGAGAGGAGTAAATAAATACTCAGTCATTTTGTCACTCTAAAGTTATACATAGCATTTGTGCTTGTCTGTCACGCTTAACCGTGAAACATATCTGCGTGTGTCTCTCAACTTAAGTTTCAAATAGCATTTGCATCGTTAAGCGCGCAGACGGAATGGAAGGATCTTAGTGTGTAAGGCTAAGTTCGCCCGTAGGTTTGTCTGGCTTCATTTTCGTTGGTCTGTCATGACTAAATATGAAATAGCATTCCCCTCATTACAAGTGTAGTCTGAATAGGCGTATATTATTTTTGATGAGTCGAGTTTTTTTTCAAAGAAACTATGTTTGTCAGTCGTTTCTTATAGAATGTTCCTCATTTTGTGACGTTAATATTCGAAATAGCGTGTTCGTTGGTCTGTCACGCTTAAGTTTAAAATATTATTTTCGTCGCTAAACCACCAGATTAACTGGACGCATCTAATCTTAGATGCGTTTACCCATTTTTATAAGCCGTCTGTCGTTCAGTCGTTCACGTGTAGTTATAACATATCGTTTTAATTGGTTACTCCCAGATTGAGTGGACACTTCTTGGCGATATCTAATTATCTGACCTAGTGGCTGCTATTCCGAACTCATAACCATAAACTGCTATCAATAGCCAGTTTTTCGTAACGGTCTTAATTTTAAAACAGGTCATATTAAATAATTTTTCAGCTAAAATGTTATCATTAGAATTCATTAACATTTTCTGGTCTTATTTTTAATAGGAAATTAAATATAAAGTAAATATTGAATTTATACTGAATTACGCAAAACCATTAAATAATTAGAATTAAAAAATCGAATTTATTTGTATTTAATGAGTTTTAGTGTGCAATCATCTAGGTCGGTTTTAAACAGTCTAAAAAACTTTAAACGTAGTTTATAGCCGTTTGGTACAAAAGAAACGGTTACTTTATTGTGGCTTACGGTTATGAATTCAGAATAGCGGGCATTAGTTCGTATGAGTCAATGTTATTCACTTCTTGTTTTAGCTATGTCCAACCACCTCTATTGATAAGAAACCTATTCATAAGAAACCTATTTATAAGAAACCTATGTCTAAGCATCTCTATTCATAAGAACCCTTATCTCTGTCTCTATCCATTTCTATCAGTCGACCACTCCGTAACATAAGTTGTAAATAGCATGCTATTCGCTCTGCCGTGCTTAAATTTAAAATTGCATTTCTTGATAGATCAACGCAAGAGAACATATGTCTGTCTCCGATCATCTGTCATGCTTACGATTGATTTAATAGTATTTTCATCGTAAAACGTGCAGATTGAATTGGCGCAACTTATGAATGCCTGCTCTTGTTTAGTGATAAGTTTTACTCATTTGTAACAGTTCCAGAACGAATGGAATACAACAAGAGTAGGAATACAAATGGCAGCCAATGATATCCGAAGAAAATGACCGGATACAGCGATCAAAAATATGAGAAAACGAAAAAAGGAATTAAAAATATCCCTTCATACAAAAGATACAACGAATTTTATTTTTTACATGCGTAAATTAGAAGTACGCGCTTTGCACTGAAAGAAAATTCTATTTATAAATAACATCGCGATGGAATTGATATTTTAATATAGAAATCAGCTTTAAAAGTTCAATATGATAATTAGCCATAACCTTGACTCGATCGTGTGTTTGTTTTTCATTCTACTTCAGTGTAAGTCTTTTTAAAATCAATGGGCCTATTCCTTGGTCTATATATGAGATATATAGATATCCAAGTGTTTCAGTAACATTTTTGTGTAGAGACCAATTCTAGATTTGCATGGTCTGCTACAGCGTTGGCATACGAAGACTGTTGTGTAGTGTGTCACTCCGGCTGGTTGGTCTGTCTGTTGGCTCGCTCTTCTCCTAGCTCTCTTCGTAGCGTTTTCATCGTTGAGGGTCTTCTCACTAGTGATAATACTCTGGCATATCTGTTTCTTCCAGGCAGGTCTGTCAGCTGCAGAGGCTTCGCATGTACAGGGTGGGCAAAAATAAGGGTCCTATTTTTAAAAATTCATAACTTTTTTATTTATTGATTTTTTAAATTTTTTTTTTTTAGAATGAGTAAAGGACCCCTTCCGAAGCAAGCATGAGCCGTATTAGCCCTAAGGAACGTACCCTCATTTAGAAAACATTATTTTTGCTTAAAAAACTCAAAACAGTGTAAAAAACAATACTTTAGTTTTTGTAAGTTTTAAGAAGTGTTTTTCGGCTAAAATTTGTTTTGTTTATTTCAAAAAATCTCGGAAGGGTCAGTCTACACACACATAAAGTTTGGTGAGTTTAACTTTTATTTTGTGGAAGTTATTCAAATTCAAGTTATTCAAATTTAAAGATAGGACCCTAATTTTGGCCCACCCTGTATTAAATTCTATTGAGCTAGCCTTCATATCTAGCTTGAAGACATCTTTGAAGCGGAGATGATGACAACCCCTTTTTCTTGAGCTTTAGGCAAGCTCTCCGTAGAGAAGGTATTTAGGGATGCGCCCATTATCCATCCTGCGCACATGTCCCAGCCAGCGAAGATGTCGCTCACGCAATAGGAAGTAGATGGATCTCAAACATCGAGTTTGTTAAGAAGTAAAGATTAACTCTCCTCTACCACTTAACTATGTTATAGTAAATCTTTATTGGTGTCTCTTGGTCTTATCGGAGTCCATGGCAAGATTTAATTTAGTCTGATTGAGTATCCAGTTAAGTTTTGTTACTTAATGTAACATCACTAGGATAAGGAACACCATTCATCGTATAATAAAGTGTATACAGCCATGTCGAGGGGATCTTAATTGAACGTCGAATACTATGTTATTTCGAATATTTCGTATGGTTAACTTGTAGGGTAAAATACCCTTGTGTCAGGTTTCCTGACAAACCCTTGTGCATAAATACCACATAAACTCGATGATAGTGTCTAGCAGGTAATTCAAACTTTCCTAAGGTAATTCAAACTCCTCAGATAATTCAAACTCTCAAGTTAATTAAAATTATCAAGGTAATTCAAACTTTCCTAAAGTAATTCAAACTCCTCAGATAATTCCAACCCTCAAGTTAATTAAAATTATCAAAGTAATTCAAACTTTCCTAAAGTAATTCAAACTCTTCAGATAATTCAAACTCTCAAGTTAATTAAAATTATCCAGGTAATTCAAACTTTCCTAAAGTAATTCAAACTCCTCAGATAATTCAAACTCTCAAGTTAATTAAAATTATCAAGGTAATTCAAACTTTCCTAAAGTAATTCAAACTCCTCAGATAATTCAAACTCTCAAGTTAATTAAAATTATCAAGGTAATTCAAACTTTCCAGGTAATTCGTATATATGTATTGAAATCCGTATTAAAATGAATAATATAATATAACGAGAAAAATCATTCCCTTTAAAAATAACAGTTTAGCACCATGTTATGCCCCCTTCACAAAGATTACAATCAATATATAATATTACTAAACATCATGTCTAGAATCCTTATTATATTTTTGATCAAAATCTACTACATGAGTTTGATTCTATAAACCATCTCAAATATAAAGTTTTAGGCTTAAAGGGTGTTGTATAATTTGGATTATTCGGACTACTGTTCTCATCTTGAGTTTTATTCTCACAACGTTGAATGTTCAATCATCGGTGCGGGCGATAGGATGAATTGCGAATTACTGATGATTTCTCCCAGTTATGGGTGACGGAACGATGGCATGTAACCCCCGTGGATTAAATAAAAGGTTCCGTTCAAAATTCCGTCCAGATTCCCGAGTACGACAGAAATAGTCCCGAGTTCGAAAAGATACACCTGAAGAAGGCCGGAGGTTACAGCTGCGTAAACCTGGTGAGAATAACATTCAAGATGAGAGAGTAGTCGAAATATGCAAATTATAAAATTTGTTATTCCTCATTTAAACAATTTAGAAACATTATAGGGTCTTATAACAAATTGAAATTCAGGAAATCTTACTTAATCTGTAAATAATGACCATTGGTCCATTCCAATGCAACTTTGAAATATTTAAATTTTTAAATTGGAGGTCATGCTCATATTATACACCCTGTTGTGTAAAAAAAATAACCCGTCCTCCGGTGGTTATTCTTATAGTGATTTTTCGTCAGTCTTTAAATATTTACTAGATTTACTATATTGTTATTTGTTACTATTTTTCCAAAGAATTTTCCGACAACCTTCCCCGTTTTTCTATCTATTACAAAACACGAAATTTTGCACAAATGTGTCCGTTAATGTTTACCGTGTATAGTTAATAGACTTGCATTTGTTAAAAAATTCCGGGTCTCAATCTTATTTCGCGCCTGTCCACGTAAGATCGTCAACACATTTTATAATGAACTATCCATATATGCATTTTATTAGACAATATTAGAAGAGATGAAAGCCAAGCAAATAAATAAATAAATGACAGACAACTGCTTTGTTTATTCCTCTTTATCTAGTATTGATATATATATATATATATATATATATATATATATATATATATATATATATATATATATATATATATATATTGGTGCAAAAAATGAGTACAACGTTCGTCCCGTCGGTTTCAAGGAAAGAAGGACTTAGCTATCTGGCTCTTTTCAGTTTCTGTTGTCATGATGACAACATAAGCTAGAGAGAGCCGGATAGCTAAGTCCTTCTGTGCTTGCAACCGACAGGACGAATGTTGTGCTAATTTTTCTGTACCAAAATAAATGTATATTACGCTCTTAATTTTTGATTTTTAATTTTAATTCTCAATTAAGCGAGCACTATGCTGGGATGTTTCCTGCTATATTACAAAGAAGATTTATATAGATATATATTAGATTTTTTTGAATGTGAGATGATATATATAGGTATTTCCACAACGAGACAACGCCGCAGCCCACAACCTACGTAAGAAACAAACCGGAAGTCCTAGGAGGGCGAAACTCGCGTCTAGGACTTCCGGTTTGTTTTTTTCGTAGGTTGTGGGCTGTGGCGTTGTCTGGTTGTAGAAATAATAATATATATATATATATATATATATATATATATATATATAACATTTGTTTATGACTACAGTTCTATTAATGAATGGCATTGGCCTATTAAATAATTATATTTTTCTACTTTAAACACCCGCGAGTTCTTTTTAATAACATAAATAAACCCTAGATTTAGAAAGTAAGATCATCCGTGAATCGGCCGTTTGACGTAGTTACCATATATATATATATATATATATATATATATATATATATATATATATATATATATACAATATATAAAATAAGTTGGTCGGATTTTCTACTTAACCGTAAATATCAGTTTGTGTTTTATTCTGACTAGAAAATTTTAAATTATTAATGCCGTACTATTTTTATTGCAATAAAATCCTGTACTTCCGTTTGGTTTCTTTCAAACATATACTTATTCCGGTTCTAAGAGATTCGTAATATAGAGACTTTTTCAATTATGGAGATATTCTTAAATAATCACCTAAAAATAAAAATCTAGCTAACGTCATTAATACAGAAAAATCTACATTGATCGATCTATTTCAGCTAAACTATAAAATAATAATTAGTGTTAATATTAAATATAACACAATTTCTTGAAATTATATACCTCTCATGATATTAGTTAAGATAATTTGATTTCTATAAACTATTTTAAATGTAGCCTTATTGCTATGAATTAAAGCTTCCTGAAATACTTAAAATGCTAATTGCCTTGGTAACTTATTACTCATGTTTTTGATCTCTATTTCTCAATGTTTTCATCACTTATTACATTTTCTACGATTAAACAATTTATTTACATATCGGAATATACCTCGACGTCGTACAGAATTTGTTTATTTAGCATTTTTACAACTTTTCTGTGACTTAAGTATAATGAAGTTTATTTGATTTCTTTTCGCTGTCGGATTTCAGTTACAGTTACTTTCGAAAATTCAGTAATTTCTTATACACGGCAAAATCTCCGCTCAATCTGAAAATAGAAAAACGCACGTTGACGTAATGTGTGCGTATTTCAGATAATAACACGGATTACCTCACACTTGTTGCTAGGAGCAAAGTATAGTATCTCTTCTGATACTAGGCTTTATCTTTTCTACTCTCAGTTAGTGAAGAAGACATCCTTGTAGACTGAGGCATTTTGTTATATTTTTGCCCCTTTTAGGAGTTGCACTTTACCAACATTAAAAATCGACTTGTGTCTAACTTCTCTCTTTTGGTTATTCCAGTAAATAAGCTGATTTAAGGAAATATAGTTTAATCGTAAGGTACCATTAATGTAATCCAATGGAGTAACCACTGTTATTTCAAATCGTGTACCTTTTAAATCATATACAAATGTTTAGTCATGAACGCACAGACACTAACTTTCCATTATAGTTGTGATTAAGCGTTATTTCTTGTTAAAACTTTAGTTCCATTTTTTTAGACGAACAAATCCTAAAATTATAAAATACTTAATTACATACATTTCGGTATAAGTCTAAATACGTGCTTAAAACTCAAAAATTAGAGTAATTTTATGTTCATACTCATTTTGTCACGTATTTTATTTTTTTAAAATGTTTGTAAATCGGTTTGATCTGACAAATTACCTATTAGCCACCTGAGGAGCAATGGCATTGCCTTAATGTAATTTGGGGTTTTTATTTGAGATTTTAGCGTTCACAATAATAAATGCATTTGCTGATTTCGCAAGATTAAACAACCCCGGGTTAAAATATCATTTGCATGCGATTCAAAACGTTCATTTTAAAACGTCAAGGTTTTTTTCTCATTGATATGAAATTTCGAATTCAAAAATATTATTTATTCTCTGAGTTCATGGCTCATGTCTAAGAAAGGCTTAATTTAGTTTCATCATGCCTTTTTAAAAGAATATCCCTATCATCCAAGCTGTTATAGACTCTATTCTTGCTACAGCTTGATCATTTAAAATAATTATTTTTCATTATATCTTCTAATCTAGATATTACAATGTAACATGTTTGCCAGTTTCTTATCTGCAATGAAACATGCAAAAGTATGTAAGGTACCTAAACTGGCTAAGTGTAACGTTTCTTATAATAATCTGTCAGTGAGTTTATATTTATCTTCCTCCCACAGCGGTAAGATGTGACACAAGGTCCGCAAAGTGGGATTTGAAAAGCCAGCGCCCGAGAGGTGAGCACTCTGGTCTACAAAAAATGCCTGGGTAGCCCCATCGGCATTCCCCGGTAGGGGCGCCTCAGGCAGTAAGTGATTAACTTACTCCACCCCAAAGAGGGGAGGCAAAGCGTGGGAGGGTGGGCCTCCTAGAACTGCACAGGACAAATTCACAGCCTGCGAAATCGGTCTATAGGGTGAAGTAACTATCGGGGCAGATACTACACTTTGATCCCGGCCAAAGGGCCGAGAAAGCACTATCTGTTAGGGAGCTAATATTTTGTTAAGGATTCACACGTTGCATAATATTGAAAATAAACACTCACTTGTCTTGTTTTTCAGCTTGTAATGGGAGGTGACGGTGGCTAAGTTATTAACGACACGGATTGATCACTAGGGGTTACCGAGTTCGAATCCAGTTCTTTCCACAGAAACACTTTTATGTAGGATGTTGACAACCTTCACGTGATCCTTCCTGTAACTCGCGATGTCTTTCTAGAAAGAGTTCTTACTTGGAAGATGTCGGAGAACACCAATGCAAAAACAGAATCATCTGATTTATACTAAATCAAATGAATGGACTGGATAATCATCCTAGCATTTCTCGTGGCATGTTCTTCCGTAGACTGATTCTCAAAGGCAGACCAGAAAACACATAAAGAAATTTTCGGTACTGTTATAGATGGCGCGCCTGATTTCCGTGACTTCGCGTCGACAACGATCGGGCATGTCGCGGAAGCGCCCGAGCGCTTACGGAATATCATTTGTTCTTTCTTTTATCTTAAAAAAAACATTGACAAAATTCACCCACCCGCCCCTAAAATAACATTAGTTTCACAAAAATAATTATTTTAATCTATTTATTTTTTCTTTGAATTTATTTGTCTTATATTATCGTCTGCCAGTCTTCCAGTTAGAGTTTGGCAGTTTGAATGAAGGGCTTGGCTATCGCTAAGAACGAGAACCCTAACCCTAAACCCTAAACCTTACCCATTTTTCTTTCTTTTTTTGTTTTATGTTAGCAAGAAGAAAAAAAAAGAAAAACCGCGAAACAAATAAAAAAGTAAACATTGACAAAATCCCCCCCCCAAAAAAAAAATTTGTTTTCTACACATTTGATTGAAAATGGTTCATTTAACCCCCACCCTACAGTTTATTCGGTTTTTATTTTTTTATCTATGTATTTTTTCTTTGAATTTATTCGTCTTATATTATCGCCTGAATGTCTTCTATTAACGCTTGACGTTTTCGTCTCGGAACACTCGGGAGCTTCCGTGACCTGCCCGATCGTTGCCGACGCGAAGTCACGGAAATCAGGTGCGTCATGTATAACGACCTTGAGGTGCTGTTATAGATGACGCGCCTGATTTCCGTGAAAAAATACATGGATTAAAATCATGTTTTATTTGTGAAAATAATGTTGTTGTTTTTTTTTTGGGGGGGGGGTACAATTTTGTAAATCTTTTTATAAGATGAAAGAAAGAAAAATTATATTATTCCGTTAGCGCTCGGGCGCTTACGTGACATGCCTGATCGTTGTCGACGCGAAGTCACGGAAATCAGGCGCGTCATCTATAACAGTACCAAATTTTCAGTACTTACGTTTACTGATAATATAATCTGTGCATTATTTTTTAATCACACTCGTTTTTTCTATGTACTGTGCATGCTACGTCAGCCCTACCGGTGAGATCGGACGCTGAGTACGTCCTCGCGACCCGGTGACAATCTCCGTTCTGTTTGTTTTCGCACATAACTAAATCAAAACACACATGACTTTTGTTTACGTCTCAAATAAGCGTACAGCTCACTATATGTCAAAACATATTCGAACTCTTTAAGCGCATTCCTAACTAAATTCCAAACTCCAAACACCAATAATCGAAAATTCTCATAAAAAAGTCACAAAAATACCAAGAGATACTGAAACAACAAGCAAGAAATCAAATCCATTATTTTCTAACGTGCGTCAACATTTAAATAATGTGTATATATGTCAACGTAATATTTACAACGCCAGAATAATGTAATTTTCATCTATGTTTATACTTGAAGCACATAAAAACTATCATACCCTCTTTTGTTCTGTTATTTGTATGTATGTTACAAATCAAATCAAATATTACATATGAAGGACAGTAATGGAGAAATAAAAGAACTAGAGGAATCCGAAAACGAAAAAGACCTTGGATTGCACATCGACAATAAACTCTCTTTTCACCAACATGTTGCTGATGCCGTCAAAAAAGCGAATCATATTTTAGGACTGATTAGAAGAACGTTTGTTAGTCGTGACAAGATCAGCATAAAGAAATTATACACAACCATGGTCAGGCCAATATTGGAATATGGAAACACCGCAAGAATCCACCAATATGCCGGAGATAACGACAAAATTGAAAGAGTTCAGCGAAGGGCAACACAGTTGTGTTCCTCAATCAAAGACCTGCCATATCAGGAGAGGCTCAAAGAGATGAGACTACCGTCAATGCACTACCGACGTGAAAGAGGTGATATGATAGAAGTGTACAAGATATTAACAGGCAAGGTCGACATCAACCAAAAACAACTTCTACCACTCAATACCAATTCCAGGAAAAAAGGAAACAACTTCAAACTGTCCAAGAAGCACAGCAGACTCAACACTAGGAAGCATTCATTTGAACTTCGAGTAGTGAACAACTGGAATGAGCTTCCCAATTCAGTTGTAAGTACAAAAGACACAATTGACTTTAAAAGCAAACTAGACAAGTACTGGTCCAGTAAGCAATACACTGTTCGACCCGCACATGCGTCTACTGAAACTATAAGACCAAGCATGGAGCAGGTGTTACAGGCTGAGTAGCCTTTTTCCTGAAGAAAAGTATCAAAGTATCAAAGTATAAACAATAGTTATTCAATTACAATTGAGTAATTTATTCTAAACACCAAAGAGAAAGTTCAACTAATGCCCCTTTTTACGTAAACACAAAACAAAAATAGAATTTTTCTTTGTATAATGTTTGTGTCCGAAATGTTCCACAATTATATCTAATAATGTTTATTTCTTTGTTTTTATTTTTCAATGTTACCGTCAGTTTCTTTTTTATCTTTTTGCTTCACTGTCTAACCATTTTTCTTTTTTGTTTTGGAAATGAAAGGGTAAGTTTTGTCTTTCATTTTTTCTTTCATTTTACTTCAGTCGAAGTTCTTAGACATCAAAGGGCTCTTTCCTGGGGACTAACCTTTTGATCTTTACATGAGATACATATATATTCGAATATTTCATTAAAGTGCACTTTACCTGTCAAACATTGAATTAGTAAAAAGGTTCAGAATATTAATTTTCCTCTAACTAATTGCACAGTTAACGATGTTATAGTATATCTTTATTGTGGTCTCTTGCTCCTACCGGATTCCAGGACAAACATTCATCTAGTCTAGTTGGGTATCTTTCTTTTTTTGTTAAATTTTACTTCAGTCTAAGTTCTCATGAATTAAGGAGCTTCTTCTTGGGGCTAACACTTAATCTCTATATGAGATACATAGATATTCGAATATTCCACTAAACTTATTTTAACCTGTCAAATATTGAGTTAGTAAAAATGTTAAGAACATTAATTTTCCTCTCCCTAATTGACCAGTAAACTAGTTTATTGTATATTTTTCTTGGTGTCTCTTGGTCTTACCGGATTCTAGGACAAGAATTCTTTTTTTTTCTGGTGGAGTATCCAGCTAAGTGTTGGAACTTGAGGTTACATCACTGGAAGGGGAACCATTCCTCGTATGAGCAAGTGTATAGCCGTGTCGAGAGAATCTTATTTGGGCTTCGAATACAATGTATTTTAAATATTTGGTCGGGGTTTACTTGTAGGGGGAAGAGTATCCTTATGTCAGGTTGTCCTGACAAACCCTTGTACAGAGAAGTGGAAGACACTCGAGGATGGTGTCGAGTAGGTACTTCTTTATATGTCTGTCTGTGTTCTTTGTAATCTGCCAAACATATTTTACTTATATTATTTCTCGCTTTTCTGCGATTGCGATTCTTTCGTATTTCTCTTTTCTTTTTCAGTCTTCCTCTGAGTTCGACTTTATATTCTTCTCCGTAGATATTTTATCGTCTTATTCTGTTGTTTTCAGACAGATTTCGATCACATGATATTGTGTTTAGAGAGGTAATCCCAATGCGTCTATCTACACTTGTTTAGAGAACTAGTCGACGAACGGTACAAAAATAGTAAATGTAACGTGTTGACCAATCAATTCGTCACGACGGGGAACATGCAAATGTCTGTAATGTTTCTCAACTAGTTATGTGTAACGTTGACTTTCATAATTATATGTAACGTGTTGGCCAATCAATTCGTCACGACGGGGCACATGCAAACGTCTGTAATGTTTCTCAACTGGTTATGTGTAACGTTGACTTTCATAATTATATGTAATGTGTTGGCAAATCAATTCGTCACGACGGGGCACATTCAAATGTCTGTAATGTTTCTCAACTAGTTATGTGTAACGTTGACTTTCATAATTATATGTAACGTGTTGGCCAATCAATTCGTCACGACGGGGCACATGCAAACGTCTGTAATGTTTCTCAACTGGTTATGTGTAACGTTGACTTTCATAATTATATGTAATGTGTTGGCAAATCAATTCGTCACGACGGGGCACATTCAAACGTCTGTAATGTTTCTCAACTTGTTATGTGTAACGTTGACTTTCATAATTATATGTAACGTGTTGGCCAATAAATTTGTCACGACGGGGCACATGCAAACGTCTGTAATGTTTCTCAACTGGTTATGTGTAACGTTGACTTTCATAATTATATGTAACGTGTTGGCCAATCAATTCGTATCGACGGGGCACATGCAAATTTCTGTAATGTTTCTCAACTGGTTATGTGTAACGTTGACTTTCATAATTATATGTAACGTGTGATGGCCAATCAATTCGTCACAACAGGGCACATACAAATGTCTGTAATGTTTCTCAACTGGTTATGTGTAACGTTGACTTTCATAATTATATGTAACGTGTTGGCCAATCAATTCGTCACGACGGGGCACATGCAAATGTCTGTAATGTTTCTCAACTGGTTATGTGTAACGTTGACTTTCATAATTATATGTAGCGTGTTGGCCAATCAATTGGTCACGACAGGGCACATGCAAATATCTGTAATGTTTCTCAACTGGTTATGTGTAACGTTGACTTTCATAATTATATGTAACGTGTTGGCCAATCAATTCGTCACGACGGGGCACATGCAAACGACTGTAATGTTTCTCAACTGGTTATGTGTAACGTTGACTTTCATAATTATATGTAACGTGTTGGCCAATCTATTCGTCACAACAGGGCACATACAAATGTCTGTAATGTTTCTCAACTGGTTATGTGTAACGTTGACTTTCATAATTATATGTAACGTGTTGGCCAATCAATTCGTCACGACGGGGCACATGCAAACGTCTGTAATGTTTCTCAACTGGTTATGTGAAACGTTGACTTTCATAATAATATGTAACGTGTTGGCCAATCAATTCGTCACGACGGGCACATGCAAACGACTGTAATGTTTCTCAACTGGTTATGTGTAACGTTGACTTTCATAATTATATGTAACGTGTTGGCCAATCAATTCGTCACAACGGGGTACATACAAATGTCTGTTATGTTTCACAACTGGTTATGTGTAACGTTGATTTTCATAATTATATGTAACGTGTTGGCCAATCAATTCGTCACGACGGGGCACATGCAAATGTCTGTAATGTTTCTCAACTGGTTATGTGTAACGTTGACTTTCATCATTATATGTAACGTGTTGGCCAATCAATTCGTCACAACGGGGCACATGCAAAAGTCTGTAATGTTTCTCAACTGGTTATGTGTAACGTTGACTTTCATAATTATAGGTAACGTGTTGGCAAATCAATTCGTCACGACGGGGCACATTCAAACGTTTGTAATGTTTCTCAACTTGTTATGTGTAACGTTGACTTTCATAATTATATGTAACGTGTTGGCCAATCAATTCGTCACAACGGGGCACATACAAATGTGTGTAATGTTTCTCAACTGGTTATGTGTAACGTGAACTTTCATAATTATATGTAACGTGTTGGCCAATAAATTCGTCACAACGGGGCACATACAAATGTCTGTAATGTTTCTCAACTGGTTATGTGTGACGTTGACTTTCATAATTATATGTAACGTGTTGGCCAATCAATTCGTCACAACGGGGCACATACAAATTTCTGTAATGTTTCTCAACTGGTTATGCGTAACGTTGACTTTCATAATTATATGTAACATGTTGGCCAATAAATTCGTCACAACGGGGCACATACAAATGTCTGTAATGTTTCTCAACTGGTTATGTGTGACGTTGACTTTCATAATTATATGTAACGTGTTGGCCAATCAATTCGTCACGACGGGGCACATGCAAACGTCTGTAATGTTTCTCAACTGGTTATGTGAAACGTTGACTTTCATAATAATATGTAACGTGTTGGCCAATCAATTCGTCACGACGGGGCATATGCAAACGACTGTAATGTTTCTCAACTGGTTATGTGTAACGTTGACTTTCATAATTATATGTAACGTGTTGGCCAATCAATTCGTCACAACGGGGTACATACAAATGTCTGTTATGTTTCACAACTGGTTATGTGTAACGTTGATTTTCATAATTATATGTAACGTGTTGGCCAATCAATTCGTCACGACGGGGCACATGCAAATGTCTGTAATGTTTCTCAACTGGTTATGTGTAACGTTGACTTTCATCATTATATGTAACGTGTTGGCCAATCAATTCGTCACAACGGGGCACATGCAAAAGTCTGTAATGTTTCTCAACTGGTTATGTGTAACGTTGACTTTCATAATTATATGTAACGTGTTGGCAAATCAATTCGTCACGACGGGGCACATTCAAACGTTTGTAATGTTTCTCAACTTGTTATGTGTAACGTTGACTTTCATAATTATATGTAACGTGTTGGCCAATCAATTCGTCACAACGGGGCACATACAAATGTGTGTAATGTTTCTCAACTGGTTATGTGTAACGTGAACTTTCATAATTATATGTAACGTGTTGGCCAATAAATTCGTCACAACGGGGCACATACAAATGTCTGTAATGTTTCTCAACTGGTTATGTGTGACGTTGACTTTCATAATTATATGTAACGTGTTGGCCAATCAATTCGTCACAACGGGGCACATACAAATTTCTGTAATGTTTCTCAACTGGTTATGCGTAACGTTGACTTTCATAATTATATGTAACATGTTGGCCAATCAATTCGTCACAACGGGGCACATACAAATGTCTGTAATGTTTCTCAACTGGTTATGTGTGACGTTGACTTTCATAATTATATGTAACGTGTTGGCCAATCAATTTGTCACGACGGGGCACATGCAAACGTCTGTAATGTTTCTCAACTGGTTATGTGTAACGTTGACTTTCATAATTATATGTAACGTGTTGGCCAATCAATTCTGTCACGACGCGGCCCATACAAATGTCTGTAATGTTTTTCAACTGGTTATGTGTAACGTTGACTTTCATAATTATATGTAACGTGTTGACCAATCAATTCGTCACGACGGGGCACATGCAAATGTCTGTAATGTTTCTCAACTAGTTATGTGTAACGTTGACTTTCATAATTATATGTAACGTGTTGGCCAATCAATTCGTCACGACGGGGCACATGCAAATGTCTGTAATGTTTCTTAACTGGTTATGTGTAACGTTGACTTTCATAATTATATGTAACGTGTTGGCAAATCAATTCGTCACGACGGGGCACATTCAAACGTCTGTAATGTTTCTCAACTGGTTATGTGTAACGTTGACTTTCATAATTATATGTAACGTGTTGGCCAATCACTTCGTCATAACGGGGCACATACAAATGTCTGTAATGTTTCTCAACTGGTTATGTGTAAGGTAGACTTTCATAATTATATGTAACGTGTTGGCCAATCACTTCGTCATAACGGGGCACATACAAATGTCTGTAATGTTTCTCAACTGGTTATGTGTAACGTTGACTTTCATAATTATATGTAACGTGTTGACCAATCAATTCGTCACGACGGGGCACATGCAAATGTCTGTAATGTTTCTCAACTGGTTATGTGTAACGTTGACTTTCATAATTATATGTAACGTGTTGGCCAATCAATTCGTCACGACGGGGCACATACAAATGTCTGTAATGTTTCTCAACTGGTTATGTGTAACGTTGACTTTCATAATTATATGTAACGTTTTGACCAATCAATTCGTCACAACGGGGCACATGCAAATGTCGGTGATGTTTCTCAACTGGTTATGTGTAACATTACATCTCATGATTATATGTAACGTGTTGACCAATCAATTCGTCACGACGGGACACATGCAAATGTCTGTAATGTTTCTCAACTGTAACATTGCATCTCATAATTATATGTAACGAAGACAATATATTGATTAATGATGCCGTTTTACATAAGTCTGAAACGAAACAGTTACTTGTCTTTCTTCATTTCTAGCATCTATCGTATTATTTTCTTCTGCATTAACAAATGAAGACCCGAAAACCCAAAAGGGACTGTTCACCTCTTATTTAGATGACAGCAATGATGGTGATGATCGTCGAGTGGTAATCCGCTTCCCTGTTCCGCCACATCGGATTCGAAACGCGCATGCTGTCGACCTGAAAAGAATGCATTAAAAAAATAATGACACCCGTTGTTTTAGTTAACTTGTTTATTCAAGTTCTTTGGAAAAATAAAATTGATTTGATTTGTGGTTGCTTTAGTAACCCAACGAAAGGGACGACGTGCCACCTAGCGGTCTAGACACCAGCGATGGCAAACGCGTCTGGCTTCACTGTAACTCAGAAGGAAAAAGAAAGAACAAGACGGAAAAGGAAAGTTACCTTACATTGATACGGTCTGATGACAACGAACTCGGTTGTGGAAAGTGAGGAAAATCTATCCTACCACACCAATTGCAATATTCAAAATGTATACGAAATAAATGTACAGTATTTCTCAAAGGAGCTACAATTTTAAAAAAAGAATCGGATGTAATATATAAAAGATAAAAATGAAGAAGATAGATGCGGGAAAAAGAGAAAAGAAATACGGAAGAAACAGTGAAAGAAAGAAAAACTTATGAATAAATACGAGTAATAAAAAGGTATAATCGAGGTTTTCCCATCAAAGATAGCATTGCAAATCTCATTACAAATGATAACATTAACCTAATTAATGTATTGGCGAATAGGAGAGCCAATAGTTCGCATGGACAGATCAGGATTTTAGTCGTTGTACCGTTTAATGCGGAAATAATTTTGGCTTTCGCCTTTTAGCTGAATGTCGGGTAGGAGTTGATGGATTCAATTACTAAACTTTTGTAATGTCATAATAGACCCTATCTTCCTTTCTTTTCCCATCGCCTCCTTAAAATACTTCTCTTATCATTCCCCCTTCTTCCCACTATCTAAAAACATACATGTACATGTAAAATGTGTGCACGGTGACAATAGAGTAAAATCATACTTATCGTAGTATATAAATTATAGTACACATGTAGAGCATATGTCTGTACTGCAATGCAATTGAAAACAACGCCTGATAACAAGGTCAAATGTAACTTCGAGTAAATATTTATCAGAAATCACATGGTGGTATTAGTTTTGTAGTTGGGCATTTTACAATTATATCATAGGTTATGTGTTCGTGCCGAACATGCATGCACATAAAAGATGTTAAGTTTTATTTATGATAAAACCCTGTAACAAAAGTAGGAAATTTATATAGGACTAGCAGTCGTTTTACGGTGTTGTTCGGGGAAAAAGTGTAACAATTTCTCTTGTCCCCGGCTGCCCGGGGCAAACGCTGTCTCTTCCCGGTCGCCCGCTTACTCCCTACTTCTCTCCCCGTTGCCAGGGCAAAAGTGTAACATATTTCGATTAAAAGTACTATCTTTGTCTTCTCCGGTCGTCCGTCTCACCCCGCCCCATTCGATGTACATGAAGTTATCGTATATAAAAATTCTTAAAAGTCTGTGAAGATCGAACCATCAACCACTCGGCATTGATTCTGTATCGCTAACCGTTATGCCGTAGAAACAGAGTATAACATTTAACGAAAAATAGGTCACTTGAACGCTTTTAGAGTTCGTGTTATTTTTTGCACGTCACGCATGCGCAAAACGTACAAGCGACGAGAAAACGAAGCAATCTGACCCCCGTAGCGGCAGATTTTGTGTCGAGTCGTCGTGAAGGAATAGGCGGGTTTTTTTTTCATTTTTATCATATTTTACGAAAGATGGACAATTTCGGAAATGTAAACTTTATGGATTTCTGTCGCGTATTTTGTTAAGTGTAAGCTTGACATAGACACATAATACACACAGACAACTCTCCTTTATATAGAAGATAAGATTTCACAAACAATCCAATGACGGTAATTATTATTTAATAAGCGCGCCTGACATCTCGACCGTGACTATAAAACCTACAACAAGATAATAGAATAAAAGATGTTTTAATTTTTACACTCTTAACTATTAAAGTAAAAGAGTGCGCGTACAGCTTTTGAACCAGACACCACGGACTTTTGCCGACGCAGGATTCTGTAAACAGTCGGAAAAAGTCAAATGGAAGCAAACCTGCGTCAAAATCAATTCAGGGCGGTGTTATTACAGAAAAAAAAATAAAGCAAGAAAAATACTCACCATCTGTTTATTTTTATATAAAATTATGTTTTTGATGAAAAATCATAATGAAACAACTTTTTCCATTTTATTTTCACGAGAAAATATATATTTGTTTTTAATTCGGTACTCCTCTAGCTTTTGAACCAGACAAAAAAAAACGAATCATTTTTTAAATCCTAACTCTAAACTTACCCTAACCTAACCCTAACCTTATCTTAACTTACTTTTATTGACTTTGGTAAGAGTTATTTGCAAACTATTTGTTGGTTATTTTTTAACCCAATTTTTATCTGTTGATAATTCTTGCTAATCGTCAAATTACGATATAATCGATTTACAATCTAGCGTTTCGTCTTCTTTCCTCGATTTCTGATTAGATAGGCGCTTCGGAATCTTCCGGCTTTTTACGTGAACTGTCGGAAAAAAAAGCCGAACGAAAGTCGTTTTTTTCTAGTTCAAAAGCTGTACCAGTGCAAGAAAAATGAATATTTATTCATTTATTTTTATGTTTATCATAATTCAGATTGTAGTGTTGTAACTAAAACTGCGTTTAAGCATGCTGAACTTATTCAGCGTTGCCCGGGAATCGTTTTACTTTCATTTTTTTTTGTGTTATTGCTTTTTATATCGCATACACAATTTCGAGTTTGTTTGGTTTGACTTTGAAATGTATAAATAATAAAAATCGAAGACCTAGGAGAGCCCAACTCAACAAGCAAGCCGATTGAGAAAAGGGGAATGTTGATTACGTGACACATCCAAAAGGGACTAGCTACGTTGTGTTCGCCTTTTCTGAGAACACAAGGAGACAACAAAATGAATATTAATGAAGCTCGAAATAAGATATTTGTAATTTGGATTTTAATTTAAGCTATTGCATATTTTTATTTAAATATTTGAGTAACGTAAATAAAAATAATTTAAATTGTAATTATACGAGTAATGCTGATGCGGGAAACACACATACACACGTGAAGTTGTCATATAATTTTCTTGATGAAGAAGAACATGGTGCTATTATTTAGCATGTATGCACCAGCGCTGTTAAAAATAATAACAAATGTTATTTTAAATCATGTAGCTTTTAAATAATAGTTCGATGTTTACTTACAAACATGTAAACACGAACTGTCCCTTATACAAATAATGGTGCTCTTATCAATCCTGAACCAGTTTTCATGACGTTCGACTCGGAAGCGTTCGGCTGTTCTACGCAAACGCCCAAGAGTTGACGAGCCGATTTTTACCAGACGACATTTTTGATACGGTGCTGCGTCCTATGATAATAATGTTTTGCTTGTGTTAGTTTTTTTGTTAGGGTTACGGTTACGGTTTAGGGTAAGGGTTAGGGGTTAGGGTAAGGGTTAGTGTTTAGGGTTAGGGTTTAGGGTTAGGGTTAAGTTTGGGTTTAGGGTTAGTTTTAGGGTTCGGGTTAGGATTAGGGTTAGTTTTAGGGTTAGGGTAAGGGTTAAGGTTAGGGTTAGGGTAATGATAATTTAAGAGGAAAATATGGGTCCACATGGTCGTTACCATATACAGAAACTTTGGCATCAGAAGACATTCAAGTAGTGCAAACGTGTTACGGATACAATTTTAATTTGAAATTGAGCTATTTTCGATTTTTAATTGAATATTTTCAAGTTTTAATTGATCATTTATTGATTTTTTATTAATTAAAAGTTGATCGTTTCTTAATATGAATTGATATTTATATTATTTAGATTGTTCGGACTATTGCTCTTATCTTGGGAGTTTTGTAACAAGGTTTCGTCCGATCTTACCTCCGACCTTCTTCAGGTGTATTTTGACAATGGATGTTCTTGGTGAATAGTTATAAAATGTGTTTGTTCTTTTTTCACACGCACCATCGTCGTTAAACTTTTTAAATCTGTCGTTTATTTACGAAACCGGAAAGAGTGTTGCGTAGTTTCCATTTCTTTATTGATTCAGGTCGGTACTGATTTGGTATTACCATTTTTGTTTTTTTGTTCTTGCGATAAGGATAGATAATACATATTATTTGGGTTGTTCAGTATATTGCTGTGAAAAAAGCACCCAAGATGAGAGCAATAATCTGAACAATCTAAATAATACATAGTATCAATCCTCATCTAAAAACAAAACTTCAAAGAGTTGATCTTTGTTGGTCCCCCGATTTTATAAATCGGGGGACTAATGTTTTGAGGCATGCCCGTCCGTCCGTCTGTCCGTCTGTCCGGGTTGTTCTCCGCAACCATCCATTGAATTTCTCTGAAATTTTGCATGAAGTTGTAACTTTGGTCAGGTTAGAAAGTGACATTCTCCGATTTTTGAAAAAAAATCTGGTTAGCTCCCCAGGGGGTCAAAAGGCCCCGAAATGGCAAAATATGACATTTTTTGCCCAATAACTTTTCATCCATCCATTCAATTTCTCTTAAACTTGCCCAAAATGTGGAGGCAATTGTTCCTAATAGAAAATAAGTATCGCTGACCTTGGAAAAAATCTGGTTCGCGCCCCCAGAGGGTCAAAAGGCCCCGAAATGGCAAAAAATGACCCTTTTCTCACATAACGTTTGATCCATCGATTCAATTTTTCTGAAACTTGGCCAAAATGTAGAGGCAATTGTTCTGGATATAAAATGAGCATCCTTGACCTCAGAAAAATTCTGGTTCGCGCTGTCAGGAGGTCGAAAATGCTCCAAATTGCTTAAATTTATTGCATTTTACACTCGCCACATCGAGTCACATACAGAGGGGGACCACGCACGCGCGGCTTGTTTTAATTTGTAATTGAACTTTCTTAATTTGGAGTTGAGTGTAATACATTAAAAGGTAGAACGGTTACTTAAAAATATGTTCATTCCATAATTCAAATATGAAATGTTTAATTGTAAACAAAACACTTTTTTTCATAATAACTATCTTTGAACAATGCTGATTGTCCTACTGTCGTACATTAACATGGCCTTTCACATCTTGGAGTCATTTTTATGATACCCCCTACAGAGTTGCGAACGTATAAACACATGTAATAGATTCTGAAAAATATAATTTACAGATGTTTAGGTATGGTGCACATACCGATATGGACTGTAAACTCTACGAGCCGAGTTCGAATCTTGTCAGATCTACAATGTGTTTAATGTTAACTTCTGTTTACTAATTCTTACTCATACTTATTTTATATTACTAATGCTAACAAACGCTTTATTTATTTTAATTAATTCTTACTAACTATGTTGACTATTTATCAATAATGTTTACTTTACGTTTCCTAATTTTTATTAATGTTTAATTTATGGTTGTCAACCTACAAGTATGTTTAATTTGCATTTACTAAATCTTACTAGTGTTTACTTTATGTCTAGTATTTCTTAATAATGGTGACTTCATGTTTACTAATTCTACTAATGTTTACTTCATGTTGACTAATACTTACTAATATTTTTAACTTAATGAATACTAATACCGACTTATGTTTACTTTATGTTGTCTAGTATCTACTAATGTTTACTTTACCTATACGAATTCTTACTAATGCGCATTTTACTAATTTATTCTACTGTTTACGCTATGTTTACTTCTTCTCAATAATGTGTACTTGATGTTAACTAATTGTTACTAATTCTTACTAACGTTTACTTCATGTTAATAACCTCTTACTAGTGGTTACTTTAAATTTACTTATTCTTACTAGTGTTTTCTTTATGTTTAGTAATTATTACTATTGTTTACTTTATGCTGACTAATTCTTAATAATGCTTTCTTTATGCTAATCCGTACTAATGATGACCGTGTGTTTACTAAGTCTTACTAGTGTTTAATTTGTCTGCTAATTATTACTAATGTTTACTTTATGTTTACGTATGCTTACTATGCGTTCTATGCTTACTGTGTAACTTATATACTTACTGTCTAATTCTACTATGGAAAGTTCAAATAACCATCCATCTATGTATAAAACCATGTGCCTCACGCTATTTAATATGCTGTAAAAATGATAAACAACTCTGTGACTGATTTATAATATACTATCTGGTGTATTAAACACTTCCTAAGGTGTCGATATGCTGTAAACCACAAACGAAAGTAGCGAGACGTTTACAATGCGCATTGTGCTTTCACAGTAAATAACAAAACAAAGTTGACATGTCGAGAAATAGAAAGTTAAATACCAGAGTTCATCGCTTACAATAGCCATTGTGTTTGTTCACAGAACTATATGACCGAGATGACTAAAGCATGTAGGTGATCTTGATATTCTGAGTTCAATAGCAAGCAAAGGCAGCAAAAGAATTTCAAAACTGAAAAAACGTCGGTTGACCTGCAGAATTTAATGCAAACCGTGTAGTGCTATGGCCTAATAAATTTAATATTACCATTACAGTTACCGATTGTGCCACAAACGAGAGATAGTCACAAACGAAATGGGAAAACCAGTCCGCAAATTGCGGATTATAATTCATGTTTTTTTTTAATTGAAATCGCTCCAGACAAGGCATGAAGCCACTTGATGTAAGAAGCTAAAAAAAAATACCACTTCAAGGTAAGAAAAAATAGCCAACGTGAAGTGTTATATGGATTGATTCCGACCCAGAAAACAGCAATTTCCCCCCCCCTTTGTCAGAAACATCGCTCATATAATATGAGGACTAAAGGACAAAATAAGAGAAGTGAGAGTTACGAGGCTGTTGAAAGTAGACGGAAAGTTAGTCACTTTTTACTCTAGTAATCCCAAACATATCAACATCTAACCCCGTAAATTTGATATTCAGCAAATCTAACAAACAAAATCAATCTTATAGACTAGATATTTTATAGCATTTAATAACAATAAAACAGCTACTCCAAAATATTTAATGTGACGTAAACCGAAAACACAAACAAAGTAATTAATTAATTTATTACAATAATTTTTTGGTTTAGAATGAAATAAATAAAAAAGGGTTTGATATGGCGTAAAATAGACCAACCAAACGAATCCAAATTTCCTTGATGAATGTTTTCATTGTTCCTCATTTATTAAATACAGTTAAAAAGTATTAGTTAACGTTGATCATTTAAATGCAAGTTTTTATGAATTGGAATGTTACGGTTCTTTATAAAATCAGATACGTACAGCAACGAACCACGTGAAGGTGTCCAACATCCACAAGTTATAAAAGTGGTGCTATTGAAATGACAGGATTCGAAATTGACACGACCCGGTTTTCTAACCTACTTCATTATCCTTTTTATCATCGCCAGTTCCGTTTTATGATCTGATAATATATCTATTGGTTCTTCGTTTTTATCTGATTGACTATGATATGATTTATGGCTTAATCACTAAAAGTTAATTTATATTTGATATAAATTAATTGAATCTTCATGAAAACAAATGCAATCTCCACACAAACTTAATGGTGTGTATTAGAAAAAGAACAGTATTTGATTGATGAGAATATTTGTCTGTTTTTTTTTTTGGGGGGGGGGATTTTTTTCATTTTTATTTACAACTAGTTGTATTTACCCGACGTAAAACCAAAGATTATAGACTTCTTTTCGAGAATTTATTTTTGCTGACTTTAATTTCGTAACTAAATTATGTTTTAAAATAGGAATTTTTTAATAAGTTCGTTTTAGAAAGTAATGCTAATCGATAAATAGAAAAAAACAAATATTGTTTAATTAATGTCTATGAGAGAAACACAAATGCACACGCAATCACACACACACACACACCCACACACACACACACACATATATATATATATAGAGAGAGAGAGAGACGTTTGAAATTGGATGATTTAATATATATTCTCGAAGAACTCAGAATAATTGAACACGAAACCTATATTTCATTTGTTTCGGTGAGTAAAGTAAAATGTATCCACCCTAACGGTGTTTACTTTAAGAAATACATTGAATGAGGATCAAATATATCCGTGAAAATAACATAGTCGAAGACGACACAAAACTAGGCTTGTTCAAATCAAGTAGAGATATGTGAGACTGATTACTATTTCGGTCTGACTTAGAAAATCCGATACGGTAATGTAATATATTATATTTTCGGACTGCTTTTCTAAATGATGTTGTTCTTGTTGCAACGTTTCGACCGTTGCTTTCGAGAGATACCTTACTAGAACGCTTGTTAAAGTGTGAAGATACTATTAACGTTTTGAATTAAATCTTGCATAAAAGCAGAAAGACGATGTTTAAAGTAAACTGAAAGTATGTACCAAGGTTGGGAGATTTAAATCCGAACAGGACTCTAAAAGAGGTTTGGTTTCAACATTCCATGATAGATCCGCATTTGACACATGACATTATGATTAAAGCCGTATTTTCATTGGTCATTTATGCTTAAATTTACATAGCATTTCCGTTGGGGGTTCACGCTTAAATTTGAAATAGCAACTTATTTTTCTGTCATACTAACTTGTATACAAAGAAAATGTTGATTTATCGTTAATTCTTTGGTTTTAAATGTTATTCATTGGTATGTTATGTTTGGTTCGTTTGTCGTTCGTCCGTCACGCCCCTGTTTTAAATAGTATTTACATTTGTCTGTTACATTCAATTTTAGAATTGTATTTTCATTAGGTTGGCATGCTTACATTTAAAATAGCATTTCTGTTAGTCTGCCACGATTAAGTTTGTACGAATAGCACGTTTCGAATGATGTTGTAGTTTGCTTGAAGCATCATTCTGGTGTGTAAGAAATTGTGTTTAAAGGCTATAACAATACAAGTTGGTAGAAAACCGTTGGATATGAGATAAGGTGAACAGAATACATAACAATATTGAAAGCTTTCAATAATTTTCGATTAACTATTTATTTACCAACGTAATGTGTTAAACAAGGATGGTATGGATAGTGTTATAGTGTTTGAATCTTCAAGACAACTTTATCTTCAGAAAGGAAAAAAAATTATAATAATTCGGTTGACGTGTGTTTTTGCCAGGAATACCGAAATTATGGGATTCTGTTGCAATAGAGTGGGCAAAAAGGAGTTAGTTATTGTTGAAATGTAACTGGTAATTTGTGTTTTATATTATTAAATTATGTGTATACTATTTTACCAGTGTTATTCGAAAGTTATTGAACGATTTCAAAAGCTTCTTCTCGGACAAAAGGAAGAAGCCAAATAAGCTAGAACAAAATGAAGCTTCTAGAGCAAAATACAGAAGCTGAGGGCAGACTACAAAATACAAAAGCTAGGGCAGACTACAAAATACAGAAGTAGACTTCAGGAACAAAACGAAAAGATGCAAGGAGTAAGGCAAACAATATTGCCCAAAGGCCAAAGTAACGAAAACAATAACGCTTTTGCGAAGAATGCCGTGTGGAGTGCAATCGATAACTGCACGTATCCCCCTGATGAGGTGAGAAATGTTGCTTCATATTTTAGAAGATATGAAGACTTATATAAAATGGACTGCGAAAATTGGGCAGACTTTGAAAAGGTTCGCCTGTAACTTAAGAACATTAGGTATTACCGAACATGTTAAGTTTGTTGATGTCATTTCTCCCCGAAAAACAAGCGATTTGATTTTTATGGAAGCCTTAAATCTTTTAACGAAGCTGTTCACCCAAAATTCTTCGTTGTTTCACGAACGCTAGAAGTGTTTAACCCTGTTAAAAATAAAACGAATATTATTTAACGTTCGCATCAGTCGTAAATAAGCACTGCAACAGTTTTAAATTAACTGAACTTAGTGCTGATGATTTTTAATGTGTAATATTTGTTCAAGGATTGGATTGGGGAAAAGACGCTGAAAAAAGCGTAGATTTCGAAATAAATTAAACTTTATGCTGCAAAAATCAGCTAATAACTGCCAGAGATTTATAAGTATTAAGCAGGAATCGAAGGACATCGAACATTAGGGAATTGCACACATACGAAAAGTACCTTAAAAATCGAAATTCAACTCTTAGCCAGAAGCAATTCAAAATAAAACAGGGGTTTCATGCCTCAAAAACAAACAAGTTTTATAAAAAATAAATTACCGCCGAGCCCTTGTTATTGGTGCGGGAGCCTGCATTGAGTAAGTGAATGCCTATTTTCTTTTAAAACCTGCTTGATTCACAAAAACATCGGACACAAAAGTTCGCATTTTAGAACGATCAAAGGAAATAATACGCGGGTTAAATCTACAAAGACTATCAAACATGGCGGCAATATTATAAACAGATATGTTCAGGTAAAAATTTATATAAAAATATAAATTTATAATAGGATTCGGGTTCAGGCGTACTAAATATCAACATGCATACGTGGAGACGTTTGCGAAAAACGCCCATATTAACAACCAATAAAATTGCCAGAACCGTGACTGGTGAAAAAATAAATTTCGATGGTTAAATAATAACCGACATGACTTTTAACAGAACGACGAAAAAAGTATACATTTGCATATTAAAAACACTTCTAATTTGTTTAGCGTAGATTAAATTCAACTATTAAGACTATGGGCATTACCAACGAGGAATTCATGCCAGAATAAAATAAATCTGACGGCCGGGTCGGTAAAACAAAAAAGGATTTTGTTTCAAACATTAATGATCGTATGAAATAGACTCAAAATAAATTGTCGACAGAAATGACAGAAATGAAATCACATAAAAAAAACAAATGCACGGTTAAAAAAAGACAACACCAAATTGAAAGAAATTAAGCAAACTTCTTTGAATAACCAGCGGAAGGTTACACGAATGAATTCATGGTTCCAGAGATTAAATCGACAAAGTTACAACATGAGGAGTTTTCTGAAGAACTAGAAACTATGAAAAAAGTTGAATGTCGAATCTAACAAGACATTTTGATTCAATATTTCAAGATATGCTAAGAAATCAGATATCTAGAATTAAAAATCTGGAGGATATCAAATACGAATTTGATAGAGGCAATCAGTTCTCTCATGAGAGAAACATAAACCAAATTAGAGAACCACTATCGGAAGACACCGACAGCACTAACCAGGAAGAAGTTATGGTTACCAGAAACAACACTTTCGACATGCAGCTATCTCAAGCAACCTCAGAATAGTGTCAAGCCAAAAAGTAAACGATACTAGACTTAATAAATTCTCAATAAATAGTGGAAGCATTACGCTACTCATTTGTATATCAAACCCCAGTTTACACTGACAGTCAGGACTGGCGTACTACTTCTCTTGTTCCTCTATAGTATATACTGTTCTCCAATATATTTGTTTTACCTAAACCCCGTGCTCGTGTTCTTATTCCGACCATTAAACATGCTCACAACACTTTTTCATAAAATCTGTATTGGGGTTCATACATTAGATACATTGCTCTTTCTGCTTCTCGTATACTAGTTTCTCTCTATCGCCCCAAACACTTTTTCACATATGAGGCTATTCTCTATCACAACAAATTTACTATCAGATTATGCATGGAGTACTATTGTCATATTTGGGCTGATTAATCTCTGTCCCATTTGAGGGTTCTTGATAAGATGCAGAAACGTATCTGTAATTTGATTGGCCCTACCATTTATTATTCTCTGCACCCCTTCTTTGGCACATGTGATGTTGCTAGTCTCAGTCTTTTCTATAAATACCATTATGGCATGTGTTTTTCAAAATTATCTTTTGTATTCTTTACTTTCTTATGTTCCAGCTCGTTGGATTCGTTGGTCTGTTGGACTCCACCAATTCGCTGTTGTTATACCTTATTTAATACAGCTTCCTATTCCAGGAGCAGTTTACCAAAAACTACTTCACCTGCTAACTGTGTTCCTCCAACCTATAGCCTATGTCTATTCAAGACTAACGTTGGATAGGCATACACTATTTTTGCGATAATATTTTTATAATTATTGTTAAACACTTCCAGCAAGTGGCTTCATGCCTTGTCTGGAGCGATTTCTATTAAAAGAATATAACCGCTACACACATCATTGTCTTCTTCTCTTTCTTCTTTGTTCACCCGAATGTCCTCTCTAGTTTATTTTTCTTCTTTTACTAGTAAAGGGCTTTTTGAGAATATATTCAGTTTTTTTTTTGTTTTATATAGTAATTACCTACAGATGCAGCTAGAAAGATTGAGCAATCAGTCTGTCTGGCAGGCGTATGTTTGAAATTACATGTGCGTTGGTCTGTCATGCATAATTTTAAATTCGTATTTTTATTGGTTTGTCACGCTTAAATTTGAAATAATATTTTTGTTAGTCATAAGTTTTGGACAAATAGAATTTTGGTTTATTTTTAGAGCTTACGTTTTAAATTGAATTTTCATTGGACTGTCATGTTGAAGCTTGTAGAAATATAATTTAGCTAGTATGTCACGTTCAAGTTAGAAATAGAGTTTTGTTTTTTGGTCTGTAATGCCAAAATTTTAAGTAGAATTTATATCGCTAAACGCACAAGTGTAAATGACGCGTCATAAGAAGATATGTCCTTGTATGTTTAGAAGATTCCACGCGTTTGAATTTCCTAAGACATTAACGGAACCAATTTATTCTGGCAATTCTATATTTTTGATTTGGCGCAATATTAAGTCAAATGTTGCTTTTTAATCATTTGGCAAGAATTGGGTTAATTCTTCACGAAAGACGACTGAACAAAGTAAAAGCACTAAGAACGAAACAAATACTGTTTTAGTTACATGTCTCTCCACGTCGGCTGGATTCGACACAAGGTAAAATAGTGGTGCTCTATCCATTTTCGAACGCCACAAGGGTACTCCTCAAGGCCATGTAACGTTCACTGATCATTCTGATAAGATCTCAATGAGAAGTCACCGGCCCTAGTAGCAATACATTATTTCGTAAGCAACAATACGTCATTGACCTCTACGAAGGCTACTTGGCGGTTAAAAAGATAACGACGTTGACTGACGATATGGGTATGCCAGGTTCGAATCTAGTCCGTTCCATAACATCACGTTCACTTATTGATGTTAGCAACCGTTATGTGTTCTATCTTGTTATTTTTTCATTCTATAAAAAAATGTGGAGAAGGCCAAACTAACACCAGAAAAAAACGCCGTCCCCCGGAGTTGCTATTTCATATCAAAATAGAGTCTTGGACATGCTTTTTCTGGCGTAACTTTGTTCACTGTCGGTGTGATATGTATGGTTCTGAGTTAACCTAGAACGTCCACCTTTCTATGGTTTACCTTCTCGCTTAGTTAATTGCTAATTGCTTGAGGCGCTCCTACCAGGGAATGGCGACGAGTCCACTCAGGCAGTTTTAGAGTTGGTCAGAGTGCTCTTTCTTCTAGGGCGTTGGTTTTTGAAATCCTACTTTGCTGATCTTGTGTCTAATATTCCCGCCGTCGTATGGAGATAAATAAATAGTACCGATCCAGTCGAAAATGTCGTACAAGACTGATTGATAGGAATTGACCTTAACATATCGTTATTGTATCATAATTCAAAATCTATTTCTCTACAATATCAATATACAGTAGTTAGTATTTATATTCAGACTACGGTTTGGGTGATGTGTTCTCTAGGTTGGTTCATCTATATTGTGCATTTACGGTGATGTGTGTTAATAGCAACCAGTTCTAAGTGACCGTTTTCTAATTGAAAAGCCACCGTACTACCGATGATAATAACTAAGAATCACATAATTAACACTTGTGCCAGGTCATGCCTGATGGTGCGAGAACAATTTACTCTCCTGGATTAATTAAAGGCTTCAGTTCTAAATTCCTATAGGTTCCCGTGTTAGACATAAAGATTCACAAGTTCTAAAAAATGAACTTGAAGAAACCCGCAGGTTGTATTGGTCGAAACGTTGTTAAAATAACAAGCAAAATAAGAATAGTAGTCCGAACAATACAAATAATATGAAGATGTTCTATTGGAAGTTAGGTCCAAATTTCCCCATCTTGGTTTTCATTAATTTGCATGTGACGTAAATTTGGTTACCGATAGACACTAAATCTCAGTTATCATAAAAAGTGAATTATCCTGAAATGATTCATTCTCTTTGACCTCAAGCCACAATCTCTTGACCCGTCACTGTTTTCTTTCACCGTGGGTAACTCTGGAGATTTTCATGTATTCTCTTTTACTTTTACGATATTATCAGATCGCACTGAAAGTTTGGAACGGGATATTTTAACGCAGGTCGACAAACGGGTAATTTTCCCCTCCAGGACAAAGAAAGCTTTGCTCGTGAGCGGAATGCTTCCGAACCATTGACCAGTGCAGTTTGGAAACGCGCCATGGATCTTGCACCATCGTACGCGACTGGTTGAAAAGCGGCCGCCGTGCGCTTTGTATCCGATTGACCATCGGTCAGTCAGCTTGCTAAACAATCTATCTTACGGACATTTCGACTGCTTAATTCCTTTTTTTCTTCTTCGAGTTGATGTTGTTAGGCAAATTTCGGGTTTTCTCTCTCGCAATGAGTTTTAGCTGATGTGTGACCTCATCCATCTAACGTTCTTTTCATCTATTATATCGCTTTTTGATATTTTCTTTCGACTACAGAAGTTACATTTTAGATGCGACCGAGTATTCTATACGGGGACTTGTCCGTCTGTTGATTGCCTGTATGTGTGTCAAACTTAAATTTAATAGAGTATTCTCATCACTCATTCTGAGTTTCAGTATGAGGCCTTTGTGCCAGACTGTATCATAGGCGGCTGTGAGGTCGAGGAACATAGTCGCTGTCTTCAGTCTGTTCTCGAAACCATTAGAGTAATATTGTATACCAATTTAAATGCCATTGTGATGTTGGCTATATAGGGCGCACTTCCTTGCATTTGCAGACCCACATAAAACAGCACATTCCATCAAAAATACGTCAGGGAAGGGTAGGATCCTTGGGTTACCCCTCCTCTAATTATTTGGACTCTGCTATTCGCCAGCATTTGGTTGAAAACCCTAGCTGTGCCAGTAGCTATAAAGTAGACCGTTTTGAGGTCTTGCATAGAGCAGATTCCAAGAACCATTTGAAAATATTGGAGTCTGTCTCTATCGCTATGCGAAAACCTTCCTTATGCCGGCAGAAGGAATTTGTTAGATCGCTTAATCTCTTTGGGGAACTATGAACTCCCTCCGTCTTTTTTTCTCCCATAACGCAGTCCCTTTTAATCGTTTCTTAAGTAAATCATTAAATTGACTTTTAATCGCTCTATTGTTAATTTAGGCACTTTCAAATCCCCATTTGCTCTTTCTTTCGACAATATTATTAATTAAAACTATCGATTTTCTCCTGACGAGATGATAGTCGAAAGGGCCTTAGAGAGATTTCCGCGTATCATTTTTAAATGTATATATATATATATATATATATATATATATATGTATATCTATATATATATATATATATATACATATATATATTTATATATATATATATATATAATTATATATATATATTATTTCTCTCACAACACTAGTTAAGTATAAAACGTAATTTACAAATAACTTTAGGCATAAATGTCCTTAAAAGTACTTTAGAATCCTAATAATACTTTATAATGATGTAATAAGCATCATTTAATAGGAAAAATGAATATATAATAGGTCTTTTCGGAATTTTGATTCATGTTTAGGTAATTATAAACCAATAACCCCCCCCCTTAGTTTCGCATTAAATATAAACTTACTACTTAAGTGAAAACATCTGGGCAATTTATCTTATCGTAGTGTTAACTAAAACAGTTTATTAATAAATACTAATCATCTTTCACCAAAACACCGAAGTATAACAATCTTAATAATTGCTTGAATAGATTGCTGAATATATATAGCTAGCTCTCAACTTATGAAGTTAAAAGAGATCAGCTCTGCAGTTAGCTTCGTATCCAAATGACCTAAATAGACATTTTCAGGCTAATTGATGTAACTTTAAGAAAGTAAAAAATTACCCTCAAGTAAATTCGAAGTTTTATAAATAAATTATAGAATTTATTACCTATTTAAAAAAATATTACTGAATCAAAATTTATAAATGTCCACACAACTTTTAGGATGTACTAGCTGTGAACTAAAAAATTCAAAATGGCGTACTAGTGTGTTACCCTACATGAGAGTTTTCTCTTTTCTTTGTTTTGTTGTATGGTTTCGCCCAAAAATGAACCACTGTATGATATAAGTTGTTTTTTTTACATTTTAATCCAATAACTTTTTACTCTTTGTAATGTTTTATGATCATTTTGTTGTGCTGCAGAGACGATATTGAGAGAAAAATGTTGTCTGGTTCACGGCAAATGAAACGGACTGTAAAAAATACATCTCACAGAAATGTTATGTTTTTTTTAAATATGAAAAAAAATAAGTAAATCAATAAAAAACATGTTTATTGGAATATAAAATTAACCTTACTTATATATATATATATATATATATATATATATATATATGTCAAGCTGATGATTGAAATATAAACAGCAAAAAGCATAAGATACGTATATGTAACCACTAGCATATACTGAGATAATAGTTGTATTTGGAAATTAAAAGGATATAATGTTGATCATGAGTACTGATTGTGATTTAGGCTCTGCTTACCAAGTGTTTAATTGTTCTAGCTTTGTTGTATATAATTAGCACTGAGGATCACCACACCTAGAAAATCTGTGCAGAGGAATTTTACAAATATCTTGGTGGAAGCCAAAGTAATTGTATGCTGAATGAAAAACAAGTGTTGGTAAAATGCTGCGAATCTGTCTTTAATAACATTGATATGGTATAAAATTAAATAAAACATATTGAATATAACATAGCTCTAGCCTTAACGAAATTGAGCTATTATAATTGATTGATGTTATAAAATTTATATTAGAATATATATAAAAAATTCTAAATATATATATATATATAATATATATATATATATATATATATATATATATATATATATATATGTATATATATATATATATATATATAATATTTATAAATAAATATTAAGATTTTTCTTACTTACATACGCCGGCGGTTCAAGTGTTGCTCTCATTACTGGGAAGTGAAAATTTCAGACGTTCACAGGGCGCGAACCAGCTTCACAGAGTCAACTAAGACTCCGCACGCTTATGTATATATATATAATTTGAATTTTCAAATGAGAGATTTTTCCCATATTGTACCCTCAAAACACTCTTTAAAGTAATACAAAACTTAAATTCGTTTAATATTTATTATGTTATGTCGAATACCTATTATTCAAATTTCCCCAAATCTGAGACATCTGAATTTATACGAAGGACTTCAACACCTGTTTACTTCCTTTTCATGAAACTAAATTAAACTAAATATATCCCATACTATAACCCCTGACGTGTAGCAAATGTGTACCAAAATTCACATGATCGGTTAATTCATGTACATAAAAATATATAAACATGTAAACATACTTAACTTTATATACTTATTGATAAAATAATTATCCAGGGTCACGTGTTTCGCCATAAGTGTGGCTCATCAGCTATAAAAGGGCTCGAACCTAAGATCACTGGATCTGTAACCGAATGCGCTAACCATTACGCTACAAGATCCTGTCTGGAATTACGGGATAATTTATTGTTTATAAATTCATGTCGTTATTAATTTTGTTATATTTGTTTTTACCGATAATTTTACTAATGGTTATATTTGTTTTTACCGATTATTGTACTAATGGTTATATTTGCTTCCATGAGCATTGAATAGTTCCTTACCCTGCGCTTAACAAATAGAGATAATGTGAAAACAATAATTTATGGCATAATCTCGTTGGCACGAGGTTTCCAGTTAGATAACCAATGTTTAGCGACATTGAACCTGGTCAGTGCCAAATAAGTGACCGTTTGACCCTACCAGGTGTTATATTTAGAAGGAAGGCAATGTAACCTTGTCAAAAAAACATTTGCAAAGTCTAATGTCATTAAGATCATCTCACCTGAGCGGGATACACATGCGACCGGAGACCGCTTGTGCATTTAATAATCCATCTGAACAATATCATTTCGTCTTTTATAATTTTATTTCTATTATTATTTGTTGTATGTTACCGTCTTCATGTTTTTTTTTTACTATTTCTTTCTACGTTTCTTACTCTCTTGATGTTGTTGTTTTGTTTTACGGCATATCAACCCTCTTCGGATTATTTAATGCCGAATCTGGTCATGTTAAAGTATTTATTCATGGTGTTTCGTTTGGTTGTTTAAAGTGTTTGAAATTTGTTATTTTGTGCTTTCCTTCTTTATTTTATGCTTTTTATTCTTTCTTTCTTTATTTTCCTCCCCTTTTCATGATTTACTTCATTTATTTATCTTTTCCTTTACTTCTAATACAATCATTTTCTGTTCATCTTTTTCTGTTTGGTTTTTTTTATTGTAGTTCTTACCGCCTTTCCTTTTTTCTTTCTTTCTTCTTTCAATATTTGTATTTCTTGTGTTCTCTCTTTCTTTTATGTTTTCTTCTTTTCTTTAATTATTTTCATCCCCTTTTATTCGTTATTTTTTCGATATTCTTTCTCCATTTTTTATTATTTCCTCAGTTTTATTTCTTCTTCCTTCGTTTATTGGCTTCCAGGCCTTGATAAGTTTTGATTCATTATTAAAAAAAAAGTATACACGTTTATAGTAACGTTCTAGGTTTTGGTTACACTCAATTATAGTAAACATGTTTCGGAATTTTTTAGATGAGGATACATACATTGTATTATTATTGAATTATTCGGACTACTGTTCTCAACTTAGATGTAATTCTCAAAACGTTTTGACCAATTTAACCTCTATCCTGCTTGATATTGTCCACAAGGACAACCTGAAGAATCTTCAATTTCTCGCAAAGACCTGTGGCGTAACGGATATAAGTGCTAAGTGATAATCAGTTTTAAATGACAGTCTTCTTGTTTTCGTAATACAATTTTCCTTAGACAGGCTTTCAGTCTTGTGACATGAACCATGGAGAACAAATTACAAAAATACAATAATTCAAATGCTATCAATTTATTTTTTTTTACATTTTTTTACAAACTTTTATTTCCCCCAAACAAGGCATATTGCCACTGAAGTGTAAGGGGTTACTGTAATGGAAATCATATTTATAGGGAGGCAACCTGGGTGGGCAGCAAGATGTTTGTTCATATTACATTCAAATTTCTTCATGTTTCTATGAGTAAACAGGGAGAATGGAAAGAATTTCAAAAAGGCAAACAGTCGGAAGAAAGAGGCTATCAGGTCAGAAAGTCTTTTGGTATTTCGGGGCCTCTACAGGTCGGGGGATACGTTTCGGGGGGGGGTATATGTGCAGTAAGTTCATCAGAGCACATTCCATGTAAAATGCAAAACAAGCGCAGGGATTCAACACTAGGGTTTTACTTATTATTTGCAGTTAGAAGTAAAATTGGTTTAAATCCTTATCTATCTGAAATGTCTTTGAATGTTTTAGGCACTGTTGACTGAATTGATGATGATGATGATGATGATTATGATGACGATGATGATGACGACGACGACGACAACGACGATGATGACGACGACAACGACGATGATGATGATGATGGTCATGATGATGATGATGATGATGATGATGATGATGATGATGATGATGATGATGATGATGATGATGATGATGATGATGATGATGATGATGATGATGATGATGAAATAAGCAAGTATAGTTGATGGGAGTTGGGAAACCAGTTGGATGATGCTGATTGCATATGGTAGGATGTCTGGAAAAAATGTGTTGGTGTATAAGAAGTGGGTGATTGGTTGTCAACCTCAAACTTCCTCTCTGGGTGATGTGGGTATGTTCAGAGCAGATAAACTTTAGAGTTGGGGATAGGGATGATAACCAGTTCTTCTCTCCTCTGGCAAAATGGTTCAATCATCAGTACGCGCTATAATAAAAATACAATTACGAATTACTTGGATGACGGAACGAGAGCAAACTACACTCGTAGGTTTAACTGAAGAGTTCCGTTCGAAATTTTGTACAGATTTCCGAGTTCGACAGACAGATTTCCGAGTAGGTCGGGGGTTACACCGACCGAAACTTTATAAGAATAACATCTAAGATGAGAACAGTGGTCCGAATTATTCAAATAATCCAAATGATAGTAAACGTGTCTAAAAATAAATAAGTTTAGCAGAAATAGAATATCTATTTAAACCTAGTTGATTACTTGGTGCTTATGTATTTAGTTTTGTTTAATTATTTTTGAATTTCAGAGTTAAGGAAAACAAACTCGAAAGTATTTATGCGATGTAAAAAGACATAAAGTGAAACAAAAATGAAAGTAAAAAGATTCTAGAGCGACGCTGTGTATGTATATGAAGCAGGATAGGGGTTAAATTGGTCAAAACGTTTTGAGAATTACATCTAAGTTGAGAACAATAGTCCGAATAATCTATATATTAATACGATAGCGTGTGTGTTCGTGTGTCACGCTTACATCAAAAGCTCTGCGCATGCGTGCCGCACCTAGATTTGGAAAAACATTTTAGTCACCTAATGTTCGTAATATTTACAAGCATTTCCCTTTGGAGCAACGGTTAGCGACGCAGGATTTTGACGTCGGTTTTTGACGTCGGCCCGACTGGTTCATACTTCGATCCCAACCAACCTCTAAGATTTTTTTTCTACATCGAAGGGGGGAGGGAGGTAGGGTGGGGACGACTGGAAAGACACATATTAATACGATAGCGTGTGTGTTATTTTGTGTGTCACGCTTACATCAAAAGCAACGACCTTCCGAATCTTTGTATGCTACTCATGAATTGGAGCCAAATTTAATTTAAACTAAACATTTACAAAGTAAGGTTTATTCGTCGAAATATTACCTTCACTAGAAATATTGTATATAAAGAAGTTTTGTAAATTGTTTCATGTATTGTTCATTTTTTAAATTTAATATACAAGTCAAATCATATCTATGTTTATTACAACATGTTAGGAACAAGATAATTAGTATTGAAAACATCATTTCGTGTAATTTACACGGGTCCTGCTAGTTCAATAATAATACAATGTGTACGTATAGTTGGTTTAAAGTAATATTGCACGGTTTAGTTACAAACTTACACTCTCTATTATGGTAACCATGTTTAAAAAATAAATAAGCATTCCTTTTCCGTTAATGGTGACCGCTTCGTTATTGTGTCCGTCAAGATCCACCCGACAGTCGGCTAAAAGGTGTAAGAACCACGAGAAAAAAGCCGCATTAAACGGACCAACGACTCAAATGTTGATCTCGTTTAACTTTACAGGCGAACTTTTGGCGCACTTATTCGCCAACACATGAATTAGATTAGCCTTATCATTTGTAATGAGATTTACACAGCTATCTCCAATGGGAGAACCTTTTTTTTCTGTATTTGTATTTTCGTGATCAGTTTTATTTTACTCATTGGTTCTTCCGGGGTTCTTCTTTCTTGTGTCCTGTGCCTATTTCCCCCCCCCCCTTTATTCTTATATATCATACATCGGTTTCTTTTATACAATTGTAGCTCTTTGAAGAAAAACAGTGAAACCTTAGTTCATGCACCTCTCAGAACTAAAGCAATTTGATAATCGATCAAAAAATTCAAGCCGGAACTCTATTGCATTTCTAACAAAATTTCGATTCCCGAACCACGCCGACAATAATCGAAGCATACTTTTGGATAAAACGTTGACAGTTTCTATTCAAGGTTGTCACTCCTGTGTTTTATATCCGGATCTGAGTTTTTAAATCAATCTGGTGTTTTATTTTTTTGAATCTAGGTTATTTTATAGGAACTAAATGTCTACATACCTGACAAAATTAAGAATAAAATATTACAAAATGTGTAGTAAGATGGTCAAATTGTACGCTAAAACTAGTGTTAATTCATATAAAGTTCATAAAGAATATATCGTTTTACGAAATAGGGTGTTATATTATACATTATAGTAAGAATTAAAAACAATAATAAAACTGATGGTCAATAAGTTTGTATATTAACCAATTTAATACCTAAAATCTAGGTATAAGATTTAATGAATTGATCTCTTTACATTATTTTTAATGAGAAAATATTATTCGCTTTTCAGATAATTCGGGTTTCGACCAATTTTTCAGAACAAATTATGTTCGTAAACCCAGATATAAATTCATTGTGTATCAGTGGCGAATGCTGTAATTGAAGAAACAGTAGAATAGGTTGTCTACGACCTAGTTGAGTGGAGGTGACACTAAACCCGGATCAAAATAAGATGATTTCCGTTTTCTTCTTGCTCGTCCTGTTTTCTCCTAGGTTATAACGACGTGGAACGCGTTTTTAATCACTGGTGACTGTACAGTTGGGGTGATGTGAATACCTCTATTTCTCTTTAATCGTATCTTTCCATCAGTTTCTCTTTCTTCCACTTATTTTTCGTGTTTTTCCTACCTTTTTATGTGTCTTTTTTATGTTTTTCCTTAATATCATTCGCCAGTCCTTTTTTTAGTATAGTAGCTGCTTGAAGAAATACTTTTTATTTTATATCATGTATAATAATAATATAATGTATAATAACTTGGTAAAATAACGGCTTTTATTTTATTGATTATGTTGAATAATTTATTAATAAATTACTCAATGTTTATTTATTATTTTAATTTTACCAACACCGCTTATTCGTATGTACATACAAACACACACATTATATTTGATAAAATAATTCATAGAGTAGATAAGACCCAACGGTTCAGTGCACGTCGATTTTTGTACGACAATATATAAAAAATAGGACTTTGAAAATTTAATTTACATTTTATTTTTCCAATCCACTTCACCTAAATTAATTACATGCACAAACATTACAGTATACATTAAATTCAACTTTCAAAATAGGTTACATTATTATCTATATATTAAATACAATCCACTTTACAAATAAAACGGCTTGCTGTTTGCTTTCTTTTTTCTTCAGCTGCTTAGGAAATTAATAAACAGAAATTTCTATATTGATTGTTATGTGTTCGCTTTCAAACAAACAATTATATTTTTTACAGTAAATATTAACCTATTCATTTCTTATCCTAATTTCTTATTTTCAGTTTCATTTGTCTAACAAATGTATTCAATAAATAACAACAAATAATAGTAAATAAAATGTCCCTTTTCAAAACAAATATGCAAATATCAAGAAGTTTCATCAGATACCCTGCTGGTTTGACAGGCCAAGACACGAGTTGATGCATTTTCCACAGATAGTGGAAATAGAGAGGGACTCGTAAAGTCAATGTTAATTCATGAGGGTCACCGGTGTAGCGCGTCATTAACAAACCAAGACTATTTTAGATAAATTATTATTTGAACATGTCCGCAGATGTAATATAACCTATTTTAATAGATCTTACACTTCTGATTTTTTGTAATATATAGACCAGCAAAGTTGAAGAATAAACTAATTATTTCACATTATCACATCATGGCAAATACGCGGCAAAAACTGTTTGTACAATGGCGCTATTTTAAAATGGATATACTTGAACAAAATCGAGCTCATCTTTAAATCCAGAAACAAACTCAGTAAATACATGATATTTTGTAATTCGGAATGCACAAATCATCGTAAATAAGTTGGAAACCCTTGACGTTTGTATAGAAATGTTTTGAATCAGAGGATAATTATATTTTAACCTGAGGTTGTTTAAATTGGCGTTATTATATGCATGCGAAGGCCAAGCTCTCAAATGCAAACCCCAAATCACATTAAGGCAATTTCGTTGCCCCTCGGGCGGCTAATCGATAATTTTTCAGATCGCACTCGCTGACGTAATAACACAAAATACGTCGAATTTAGGCGTTTTAAGCACAGATTAAAATTTATACCTGGTGATACCAGATCAGGCTGCCCTGTGGCTCCCTGAAACGAAATTCACCTACATTGACGTTTTTTTTTTGTTTTTTTTCTTGTAAAACTTAATTATGTTCTACAAAACCAAAAACAAAAACAACAGCCCCTCTCCCTTTCTCCCTCCCCTTTTTTACTTTTATTTTTCCTACCCTACTCCCGGTCCTGGATATGACCTTAAACTACATCCGATGGTGAGATCCGGCTTACGGACTTTGGGGAATGTGGAGCCTCCTCTTAATTACCATTGCTCCCAGGTCCACCCTGACCCGGAGTGGTAGTACCTGTTAGGGTCCCAACTATGGGTTAAATAGCAACAGATATTAAAAGGGGAAGGAAACAAAAAAGAGAAGAAAACAAGACCAGATTCGGCATTAAATAACCCAAAAAGGGTTGATATGCCGTAAAACAAAACTACCAAACTACCAAAACTTATACTAAAATATATGGTGTTGGCCTGGTTGACAATTTCTGGAATTAAATATTGAACAATTTAATTTAAGAACGTGTTTGTCTCAAAGTCGACCTAAAGTGTTTATAAAAATAAGTCAAAGCAAAAGGTTTTCATCACAAGGATGGGACAAATACAATAGTTTTTATCTCCCAGCAGTCTCTAAGAGGATTTTTCAAGCATTGGTAAAACCCCTGTCTTAGATGATACAAAACATCGAAGAGCTATTTTGTTACAAACACATTTTTGAAACAATTAAGATTATGAATACATATTAAAACTATTTTTATTATCCGAATAAGAATTTAATTTTTAATTGAAATGTAACTATATATATATATATATATATATATATATGTATCTTACTATTTCAAAAACTCTGTTCACTTAATTGAAAGCTCGAAAATTATCTTATTTAATATACTAACCAATAATAATCACAACGTAGGCTTTCTTTTGCTTCTAAAATCACTAACACCACTCACAACGAACTAAGTAAGTTACAACTTTATTGTTTATTTTTCACCCACTTGTGTGCTTATGATTTTCCATCGACTGATTACACCCACATATATATATATATATATATATATATATATATATATATATATATATATATATATATAATGTGTGTGTGGGTATAGTAAAATAATATATTGCGTATATGTTTGCCAGCAAGTACTTATACAACGTTCAATACATTATATTTGAACATAGAAACTTTTACGTTTAAAAATGTAAAACTACTACTTAATCCTTGACGCAAAATACCCAGTGACTGTAGATACAGAATATACGTTTAAAAGAGCGATATAATACTAGATATAGATATGTGAATCAAATCTAAGATAACAATGAAAAAAGTGCGACAAACGAAATGTCAAGGTTGTATCGGTTCACGTTAACGTCGCCCTTGTTTTATTCGGCCAACTTAAAGGCGAGGGGAGCAAACATCTCTTTCAAAGAACGGAAGTAATATTCATTAGCTGAAATAAATAAATATGTAGTCAAAAGTAGTCAATAGTTTTGATTGGCTTAAATAGGCACTGATTAGCTATAGAAAATACATAGAATGCAAATCTATGCAATTAGCCTGTTAATTATGAACGGGAATGAAATAAAACTGTTTCTATGTAGGTTACTTGCCATATTTATAATTTTATACCGCATACATATACATATATATATATATTATAAATATGTTACCATTATATACACACACAAACACACACACACGCACGCACATATATATATATATATATATATATATATATATATATAGTCTCGGAAGTTTCTCAACCATTAAAACTATATAAACAAAAAAAATATTTAAAAAATATATATATATATACATATAAAACTAACTTATAGTCTCAAGTCTTCCAGTGGAAAATCACTCATGTAAGTCAATTTATTTTTTACAGTTATTATATTAGTTAGTTTCTAACACTATTTTAAGGGATCATCAGTTGTTTACCATGAAAAACTGTTTCGGGAATTTAAAAACAAGACAGTATTTAATTTCATGGCTTCCCAGCAGAGTTGATCAGACCCCACTTCCATTAAAAGACAAAAACATAAACGTTCCTTATACTAAATCTACGTTTTGTTCCATATAAATGTTTTGCTAATTTATATTAGTTATTTAAGACACAAAAAAAAAAAATTCTTTACCTGTGCTGTTCGTCTGTCTAATAAAATTTATCCGTTACTTACAAAAATGTTGCTGCATTTTAAAGTGTTTGGACGAATCCATGACACTATTATTTAAGTGATTAATGTATTATTTTTAGTGTTATATTATAAATATAAAAAACATCAACACATCAAAAAAAAAAAAATAAATAAATATGTATATACATATATATATATATATATATATATATATATATATACATACATACATATATATACCTTTAGTTCCTCCTTTTCTCCCTCGTCCTACTTTGTTGTCCATCTCCCCGTTGTTGTCAACCTCAAATAAATATTAATCTTCCTTGTTCACTTACAGTTTTTATATTCTGCGTTCACAACGGTCGATTTTTTTATTTTCTCATTGTTTCAAATCTGCGTCTATAAGTTAACCGTTAATTTGTTCTCTTTTTTTTTCTTTTTCTTCTTCTTCTTTGCCAACTCCCGGTGTTTAAAATCGGCGTTCATAACTGTCGATTTTCTTCTTCTTCTTCTTTTTTAACATTTCTTTCTTTCTTTCTACTGTATTTTTATTGTTTTTCTTATTATAATTAGCAGATGTGTTATATATACGTTTATACATATTATACATTATTTTTATTTCTATTTATATATCCTATGATTTGTTCTATCAGTTTATTTTGATTAATTTGATAAGATTTAAAAGCATCAGGATGGCGAGTAATTGCCTTATTTTATTGTCCAAATATTTTATTTTGATCGCCACCTTGGTTAATCAGTCTTATTATTAGATCAGAAATTGGGGGCATGAAATCTACTAATCTTAAGGTAACACGAGCAATTCTCAGAAAGTTAGACATAATACTCCCGTAAAATATATACACAGGGCTAGTACTATTTTTATATGGCATTCGCACGATACAAAAAGGGAATGAATTTCTTTTATCAAACAGTTTATAGATAAATATTTTATCTTCAATTTTTATATCCAAATCAAGAAAAGTAGCTTGTGTTCCCTTATGTTCACAGTTTAATTTTAACTCTTTAGGATATATTAAATGTTTAGTATTTGCAAACTCTTCGCTATCATTAATGCAAACAAGGTCGTCAATATATCGCCTACATCCATGATAACTATACGCTCTAGAGATATCATTTTTTATTAATGATGACATATATATATATTCAAGTCTATGTAAATATAGATCTGCCCAAAATGGAGACGGATCCAAACCCATTGGAATACCTATTGTTTGGAGCAATAATTTATTCCCTATTTGAAAGTAACTCTCTTTTATAAGGTGACTTATAAGCATTATCAGACCAGTTTTGGATACACTCGTCTTACCATTTTTATTTTTACACCAAAAGTCTTTAGATTTTGCAAAGTCTATGTATTTACCTTTTCCTCCTGCAAAAGCTAAATCTACAGTATTACCTAATTCTTTAATAAGTTCTTTATGGGGTATTTTTTGTATATAATGTACTAAAATCGTATGTCGAGATTGATTTAGCCTGTTTACGAGAATTAATACGATCTAATTTTTCTTTTACTAGATCGGAATTATTTACCACCCAAAATAGGTTTATATTACTATAGAATTTACTTTTTTATGGAAATTATTTATTTGGTTTATAATTAATTTAAAGATTTTAGACACAGCCTTACTTAAAGGTTTAGTGATGCACATTTTTGAGGCAACAATGAAACAGGCGCCAACTGGTGTTTTATGCATTTTAGGTATCCAATACATAGATGGAAGTTTTTTGTAATTTTCTTCTAATTTTAATCCTAATTTTTCACAAATAACAGTATTGTTTATAATAATGTTATCGCTTTTATTATTACTTAATTTATAAGTATCTGAAACTTCACCTATTATTCCTACTTCTAGCAATAAGCGTTGTATATAATACTTTTTACAGATAAAAGCTATATTATTTGTCGCCTTATCAATAGGAACTATTACAAACCTATTTTGAAGCATTTCAAGCTCCGTAGTTATTTGTGGATTTCTAAGGAGGGGATTCGTTCTTTTAGGGTGTTTAAATTCTTTTTACTTTTTATTTACGAATCTAAGTATATTATTTTTCCATGCGTCAAATGTAGAGTGTAATAGTTTATGTTTTTTAGCCATGGATGCAGTGAAATTATATAACGCTTTATTTATTTCCTTAACACATTTCGCATAATTTAAACATTTAGGTTCTCTATAGTTTCGGCCTTTACTTAAGAGTTTTCTTAATTTAGAATGTTTAACTATCGCTAGATTACCGGTAATTATATGCCCTATATCAGTATTACATAAAGGGGAGGATTCACATTCACATGATGGTATATACATGTCATCATTATCATTAATATTTAAATTCTCTACAGTTTTTTTATAGTTAAAAACCTTATTCCGGATAGTTTGCCCTAGTTTATATGTTACTATTGGTTTCTGTTCCTCTTTTTTAAGTTCATTGGGCAGTGACTGAATTATTTCTGGATTATTAAATATTTTAGGCAGATTTATATCATCAAATCCTTTATTTTCATATAGGACTACACAAACATTTCGAGGTTTATTTTTTATACCCTCAGCAGGTGGCTTGTATAATTTTGTATCGATTGTATCCATGATATACTCATACCATTGAGGAAGTTCTTCTATCCTATATATCATATCCGGGTTTAATAATATCTTAGATGCTATGTCTTTTAATACCTTTTTCTTGGTTTTATTAAGAAGTTTTCTAATGTAATTAAAAGACTCGGAAATATTAGTCATGATAATCTCTTTAGTTTTCTTTAAAAATTCTTCGCATGAAACGGCAGATTCTCTATTGTTCCTATTTGCATGTGTTCTATCTCTAGTACCGTAGCGTCAGGGTATTTTTTAATTTCTGTCCTGGTGGTGGAACCTCTCCGTTGTGTCTTTCCAATTTGTTATCCTTGACTAGGTATGGCCAAGTAGGACATAGTAACTATCGACGTCGTCTCTCCACCGGGTTTTTGATATCATCTAGGTATTTTCCATTGCCTCGGGGTCCATTCTCTTGCTCTAACTCCCCCCCCCCGTTGTCTGTATATCTCTAAATCTGACCTACCCATCAATGTTTCGACAATCTGTATGATAGTGATGATGTCAATTACTCCTGTTTGTTGTCTGATCTAGGTGTTTATTTTTCTATCATGTAAACTGATGCTGAGCACAATGCGTTCTATTTCGTATAGCGCAACTCTTAGTTTTCTATTGCTGCATTATTAAGTGGCCATGTTTCTTTACCATGTTTTCATAATAGGCATGCTTTATCAATTAACACGTTTTGCTTAATGTTTATCGTGAAGTCTCTACTCTTCATGATGTTGTTTACTTCGGAAACACTAATATATATATATATATATATATATATATATATATATATATATATATATAAATATCAGAAGTCAGAAACACACACGCATGCATAAAATAGACATAACTTTGACCGAGAGAAGTAAAAGATATGAAAACACACCCACGCGTTCATGCATGTTCAGAACAAACCCATTTTTTCAAATGAAAAGAATATCTGAAGAGAGCTGAGATGCCCGAAACGCGTTATAAAATTATAAATATAAAAATAACAATGTTCATGCTTGAATTATATTAATGCGTCTCAGATATAATAAACGTACTTAATTTTGTCGATTTTAAGCTGAAATAAAATAATAACATTAAAATGAGTTGGTAATGCTTCTTTTGTATTTCCTTTTTTTCCATATTTGTTTTCTTTCCCAATTTTTCTATGAAATATGAAACGTTTAATGCGTTTTTTTATTTTGCTATATTTTATATATATACATCATTTTTCTTGTTTTAACTCTCTCTCTCTCTCTCTCTCTCTCTCTCTCTCGTTACTTGTACATTAAATAGTATTAATTTTCTGCGATAATTAGTTTAATGCAACTTTATACTTTTGTATAGAGCTATTTGTTCAGTGTTTGTATCAGATGTGTTCAATAGTAGTCGGGTTCAAATGCTTAAATAAAAAAAATACTCTTCAAGCACAACCCCTACATGGGGTTATCATGGGGTTATCAAATGCTCATTTATTGATAATTTTAAGTGTTGCTATCTTGCTTGATTATCTACAACTCTTGATCAACCTTATCTGACTACTAGTAAAACTGTTGTTTTGTCATATAGGTAGGTTTCCTTTATATGGCGAGGTTCTATTAAGTTTCTACTCATTCTGATTTCGTCAACATTTCGGTAGATTGCTGAGTCTTACTGAAAAAGGTTATATACTTATAAATGGTGCTCAGGTTATGTATGTGAGAAATACAGGAGCGGGCGAGAAAAGTAAGAAAAAAGAGAGAAATGATGTGTGAAATCCAAGAGTTTGTTAAAGAAATTTTCTGTAGAATGTTGTACGACGCAAAATCTCCCGTGGTCTGTGTGACAAAAACGAACGCTTACAGATTTAAGGTGTCTCTGTGAACCGGGTTCGCGCCCTGTTACACTCCGAGATTGTTATTTCCCTGCGCAGATGGGAACCGTAAGCTTGAAACAACGTCGTACGTAAGAAAAATATTAAAAATATAATTTAAAATTATATATATATAGATAGATATATGTGGGCATATATATATATATATATATATATATATATATATATATATATATATATATATGTATGTGTGTGTGTGTGTGCGTTATGTACTATGTCGCTTTCTTAGATTGAACGGATAATATCACAAAGCATACGATTTATTCAGTTCGCAGGGCTGTGAATAAATAAATAAACACTTTTGTAGATTCTAATTTGAAATAAAATTCAGATGAGGATTAATTGTTAGTCTCACACCGTCGGCCATGATCGATAAACAATAAGAAAAGAAAAGCCTCCGTAGTTTCATGCGTGTTTGAATGCACTCAGTGGGTATACGGACTATCTGGCTGTCGGTGTTCTCTCCTAGTAGACGTTGAATAAATTTTGGTGTGTGCAGGTTTGTATGTAGATTTGAACTGAATAATACGTATATATACGCGATAAATATGTTTGTCTAGTGTTCTCTTATTAGTATTGTAATATGTGTGTATGTGTGTATACGGTTATGTACCTATTCATTTATACTGGTTATATGGTTGTATGTGGGTTTATATTCATGGTGTGTGTGCGTTTGGAAGAGTTGTGCCTATCAGACTGGTTTGTGAATGAACCCGTGGGCAACAAATATCGGTGATGGGACAGCAAGTATTTTCCGCTTTATTTGATATTGAAAATAGAAATCAAAATGTTGGCCTAAAGGCAGAGTTATAGAAATCAGAAACCCTAAAATTACAATCAGAAAAGCAAAAAAAAGAAAATCTGATGATTATATGCTATCTATTATTCCCGTCATTTTTCCTACATGTAAAAATAAACATTGTGCTTTTTTATGAAACAAAGATGTTTGTAATGAAAATTCTTGTCATACGTATGATTTAAAATTCAAAGGAAATCATTGGCTGAATTGTAAGAAATGTTATTTTAAGCGAAAGTAATATTATTGTTAGAATATGGGGAATTTTACTGATACAACATATTATACGAGCCCGTATATTGTACTCAATCATCAACATCAATAGCTAGACATGAGAATAAGGATATCATATCACATTAGTGCACATAACAGTGACTATTTTAATAAACAGATTAAAGGATCTCGAGTATAAAGATATGTTGGAATCCTTAGGTTTAACTACTTTACCAGAGAAAAGAATGAAAGAATGATTAATTGAAACATTTAACATAATTAATTAGATTCCAAATACAGAACCCCCTTTACTCGCGCTATAGATTAAATGGCAAGTAATATGCTAAAAACTAGATTCTACTTATATTTATATATGTTTTAATATATATTTCGGAAATGTTCACTCTTCGTCTCAACCTGCAAGAAATCTTGATCCCGAATGTCAAACAAACCCGCCGACCTTGTAAATTCATTCTGCACATAAACGTTTAATTTAAAAAACGAACTACTTAAGTCTGCAAAAAAACATTATGCATGTTTATCATAGTCAAGTCAAATTAGAGAAAAGCGCAAATATATTAACAACATAAGTCTTTTTTTATCATGCATTTCGATGAGGTGACAACATAAACGGATTTATATGTTATATAGATTAATATTAGCTGTGAGATTAAACAATCATTCAATATACATCATTTTTATTTATGAATTAAAATGATCCCTTGGCGCAATTAGTAGCGTGCATAACATTCACTGTAAAATACAGGGCACCTGTTGATCTAAAGTGGAACGCGACGGCGGAGATAAAACCCATTAAAAAAAAAGAATCCCAGATGTGTTTCTGGACGTGGATGGATCGTTTCGCTAAGTGCCTGCAAACACAAGGGGCCTACTTTGAAGGAAATTAGGGTCCCAACCACGTCACGTATTTTAAATATTTTTCTGACCTAAGGTCGGATACGTTTTAGACAGGCCTCGTATATTCTCTGTTTATGGTAGTATAACGGATTATCTTGACTTTCTCGCGCTATCTTGCTCTATACTGCATCACAGCAGGAAGGTCTTCGTGGATCCATTGTGAGTCCTCTGCCAATGCTTGACATAGGTTTGTTCAGTCTCTGCACTGCGCTACTTCGCTGTTTTTGCATACATCCACAATAGAACATCGCTGAAAAGTTCATCATTAGTTGTAATCAACAGATGTGTTATTTCTCTCTCTAATCAGGACTGATATCTGAGGTAAGTAAAGTTGCTCTCTCGTGGGATGTTTCCTCCAGGAGATGTTTAGAGTAGCTCTTGGCATGCTGGTAGGCACACCGTCAATTTCCACTTTCAATCTTTTGGTAAAAGTGCATGTTCTACTTCCATATAAAAGAATTGATGTAACAATAGCTTCCAAGAAGTCACGGTTTTCTTAGTTAGAATTTGACTTCCATATTGCTTTCATCTTCTCCAGTCTATCTCAGGCCTATCTTATTTAGTTCAGTTTGTGTTCAATTTTGCTTTGAATCTTTGCTGCCAGGATTGGTAAATCCATCGCAATTTTTTAGCCAAGTCTCATTCAGGTAAGAGATATTTCTCAGTTATTTCTGGAGAATGTGCTATCTTTGCTTGTGTTAACAATGCAATCTGCCATTTTCTGGAGACTAGTAGGTTCCACTTGTTTACTTTTGTCAGCAAAAATTGCTACGTTATCGCATAGTCTGTCTTTCATTTTCTCTGCAGAATACTTCCTGGTGGTTGCACCTCCTAATTCTAAGCTATTTCCGTTAAACTTGTCGACTAAAAACGAAATTATAAACAGCAAGAGAACTATAGTATCGCCCTTAGAACATCAGAAACTCCCAGAGAAAATTCGGTTTCCGTAAGTCAATCGTACCATAGACTAGTTATGCTTTACAACATAATTATTGCATCCAAAGTCTCATCTTAAATGCCATATGCCAGAAAATGTTTTTCAACTTATCTTTATAAACTGAATCGAAAGCCGTAGAGAAATACACGAATAATAATCCTCTGAACCATAACGATTTCATAAAACGTTGATCTATTTTTGCGAAAGCCATTTTTATTTCGTACAATGACTGACTTTATTACAGGTCGGACTTAGTTGAACAACATTGCATTGTAGACTTTGGCAGAAATTGATGTTAGAGTTAATGTTCGGAAGTTTGAGACTATACGAAGTATTTTTTTTTATTTTGGAATAGAAGTATTCACTCGTTTGTCCGTTTATCAATGCATTTCTGATGATATAGAGTGCTACATAATTAAAGCAGAGTGTCATTGAATTACTCTGTGTTCCAAACCTTAGAGTTTTTCATCTAATCCAGCTGTTTTAGCATTTCGTAATATTTGTAAAACTGTTGCTTGCTCATCCGTAGTAAAGTTCCAAGCTTTTATGTTGAGTTGACCATCCATCAACGAATATTTCAATTGGTAGCGCATTGACTATTCGTACTTTCCCAGAAGATTGATAGCGGTATTTTCCATAATGTAAGCCTTTTTTTCTTACTTGATGTGTGAAGCTTTGATTTCGCAAAGCGTTTTCTTCCGCTTCCTTAATTTAATGTTTTCCATGCGACTGCTGATTGCCTATTTTCAAGTGTAAGACTGATAAGAATCGATTTTCTTTTGGAAATATGCCGCTTAATACTTTTGATAAGTGCTCGTCAAGTCTTTTTGAGTCTTTCAGAATTGAAATGAATGAATTGTAGTTAGATAATTCCTCTTTAGTTTTCTTTTTTTCTGAAACTGCAACTGTTTTTTCTAGGGTAATCTTCTTTCGGCTTCAATAGGATGCATTTTTGTGCGACTTCTTTATGAGCGATAACAAGTTGTTCAAATTTCTCATTTACAGAAGAGGACATTTGTTAAAGTACAGGGTGGGCAAAAATAAAGGTCCTATTTTTAAAAATTCATAACTTTTTTATTTATTGATTTTTTTTTTTTTTTTTTAGAATAAGTAAAGGACCCCTTCCGAAGCAAGCATGAGCCGTATTAGCCCTAAGGAACGTACCCTCATTTAGAAAACATTATTTTTGCTTAAAAAACTCAAAACAGTGTAAAAAACAATACTTTAGTTTTTGTAAGTTTTAAGAAGTGTTTTTCGGCTAAAATTTGTTTTGTTTATTTCAAAAAATCTCGGAAGGATCAGTCTACACACACATAAAGTTTGGTGAGTTTAACTTTTATTTTGTGGAAGTTATTCAAATTCAAGTTATTCAAATTTAAAGATAGGACCCTTATTTTGGCCCACCCTGTACATCCAATCTGTTTCTACGTGTGAGAGCATATTGATTGCAAATATTGTGGCATGCCAATCTCGATTTTTAAGACATTTTTTTCTAATACAATGCACATCTTAGCAGATACTATTCTATAGTCTAAAGTGACAGTGTCAAATGTATCATATGATGCACAGTCGATGACGCTGTCAACCCATTCTATGTTGCTTAATATATAATCCAATTACACTTTGCACCATTTTGATATGCCAATGTCCAAAGCTTACAATGTCGTTTTTAATATCTAGTGTTCACACATATGAGGCCATTTCTGTTTGTAACATCGTGGTTGCTGTTTGACCATTCATTCCACCTCTTAGAATCAAGACGTTATGCTTCGGTACCTGTTGTATGACCAAAATGAGATCGTTGTAAAACATGGTGACAATGTCTTCATTCACCAGGTTTATTGCACTGTAATAAGAAATTGCTGTTATTTCATTGAAGGAAGCCACCGGTATTTTAGGCTGTTTTTTTCTATACCATTAAGTGAGTTCAACTAATACGGAGTTATTAACATTCCTACTTTTTTTTAAGGTTTTAAGAGCGAAGGCATATACGAAAACCCACCTGTTTTCTGCGTCAAGATGCTTTAGGTCAACTTCATCGTGAAAAAAGGGCGATTTCCATAAATGCAAATTTAGACGATGTTGTGCTTAGCAATCAGGCAGTCAGCTCTAGAACTTGGTTGATTGGGTTATTTGTGCGTACATTGAAGGATGAGACTGCAGTATACTGTATATATATATATATATATATATATATATATATATATATATATATATATATATATATATACAGGGTGGGCCAAAATAAGGGTCCTATCTTTTAATTTAAATAACTTGAATTTGAATAACTTTCACAAAATACAAGTTAAACTCACCAAACTTTATGTGTGTGTAGACTGACCCTTCCGAGATATTTTGAAATAAACAAAACAAATTTTAGCCGAAAAACACTTCTTAAAACTTACAAAAACTAAAGTATTGTTTTTTACACTGTTTTGAGTTTTTTTAAGCAAAAATAATGTTTTCTAAATGAGGGTACGTTCCTTAGGGCTAATACGGCTCAGGCTTGCTTCGGAAGGGGTCCTTTACTTATTCTAAAAAAAAAAAAAATCAATAAATAAAAAAGTTATGAATTTTTAAAAATAGGACCCTTATTTTTGCCCACCCTGTATATATATATATATATATATATATATATATATATATATATATTAATGTTGGGATAATTAATTGAAATTAGTTTCGGAAATCGAAAATATCGAAACTTTTTTAAGGTATAGTAACTGGAAAAATGTTAGCCTTATTTCCAGTTCCAAAAATGAGTCTTTTAATTTATTTTCTTGAAAATAAAAACTGAAACAAACACAACGTATTTATTCGAAGATTGTTTCTTTACAACATAAGACCAACCGCCACAGGACCGCAAGTTAATAATCCAATTCCTAGATTTATCATTGCCTCACTGAGTCGAATTTGATTTGTTATTACTGCTAACTTATATTAAAAAGTAAATATTTTCGAGTTTACTTACGCTTATTCTTTAAACAAACCCTTTGAAATGTTTAAATTTCTTTTCGCATCTATTTGCTAAGCATCTAAAACTTATAGAGTTCACAGTTAAGTATTAAAACACTCGAGACAAGTTTTTCTTATGTTGTTGACGCTGCTCTGGCTCTTGTCTTGTCACCGCGTATATATCATTTAAAATAATTTATATTTTATTTTATTTTTTCAGTTCGAAATTTTTTTAACAA
>OY744534.1:57912553-57947553 GCA_963556195.1 Sepiola atlantica
CATAAGTTATAAATACTAATTTGTGTGGTCGGTCACGCTCTTTTTTTTGGTCAAACTTTGATTGGTCATTAACGTATAAGTTTGAAATAGCATTCTGTTTCTCTGTCACGCTAAATATGAAATAGCATTTTCATTGGTCTGTCATGCTTAAGTTTTAAATAGTAGTTTTCTCGCTCTGTCACGTTTCAGTTGGAATTAAAATGTTCGTTGGCTTATTATGCTTATATGTGAAATAGCATTTTGATTGGTCAGTTACGCTTACGTGTAAAAAAACACTTTTGATGGTCTGTCATGCTTTAGTTTAAAATATAATTTAGATCGGTCAGTCATGAACAAATTTGGAATAGAAATTTTGTTTGTCACTCACACTTAAGTGTGAAATAACTTTTTCGTTTACTTTACATGCTTAAGTTTGAAATAGAATGCTTATTGGCCAGTTATGCTTAAGTGTGAAATAGCATTTGCATTTTCCTGGCATCCTGAAGTTTGAAAAATAATGTTCGTCTTTCTTTCTCGCTTAACTTGTAAATGCTTCTTGTTGCAAATATGACACATTCCAAAAAACTGCCTATTTTATATAATATTCAACATAAATGTGTCAAACTGCAATTTGTTTCTGTTGTCAAATGTAAGTAGGTAGTAGTATGATGTTGCATCAGCACATTCGCTTTATAGATCATCAGTATATTCGATGTCGTAAGCTAGTATCATAGGTGTGTCATTTGCCTAATTCAAGAGCATAAACTTTTAAATCTGGTCATTATAATTGTAAGTAAAAATATTTATATGATTATTTAGATGCATATACTGTAGTAGTTGTGTTATACATGTAAAATTGTATGGCATCTGTTGTACATTTGCAACATAATTTATTTTTGTTCAATAATTTGTTTTTCACAAAAATCATTTAAACTACATTATATTATCCTATGAAAGTTTTTTACTTTTTCAAACCAATATAAAAAAACACATTTACGGGTTAAGTTTGAAATAAAATGTATTATTATGTTTTGTAGTTTGAATTATTATTTTCATTCCTAAATACACAATTTATTGTTATTGTAATTCTATTCAAATTTTTGTTTCATTTAAGCCATCAAATTAATAAATCATATAACACTCTTCGCATTACTTATAAATTAAAAATGTTAACCTTGCAGCCTTTTACAAAAAGCTAACGTGAGTTTACTCGTTTCCTGAGTTTTCGAAAAGATTTCTTGATAAAATCTTAATAAAACTCTTAATTTTCCAGAAATAAGTGTGAATTTAATTAACCTCTGGCTAATAAATATGTGGTTAGGGTCGTGGGTATAGGAGAGGCTAGAAATTGAACTCTTCCCGACCTTTTGAGAGAAAAAAAACTTCGTTAATTCTTTGGCACCAACTGCGACGTAGCTTGATGCTGATGCATTGCTTAGAGAAATCCACATAGTTGTACAGCATCACGTGGAAGCGTGGCGTTTTTATTTTCGAAGCCAACGTAAGTACATCAATATAGTGATATGTTTCATAAAGGGTCAGTTGGTGAATGGGTACATTCAGTGCAATCATTATTTAGTTTTTAAGAAAAAATAGTATAAAATGATTTTATATATTTTAAGTAATTTATTTACAAAGCACTTGTCAAGGATGTATCGAACTGCTCGTCAGTGATGTTATAACTCGATTCCTTGATCTCATATATTCTTCCACAGTTGAATCGGATGTCGTTGATCATATGATGACTCGCGCCTAAGCAGTACAGTACTCTTATTATATAATTGATATTTGTTTACTCTCTGTAATCGAAACTCAATCACATTGTTGAATGATACTCTGGGACTATTCTGTCCTTCATAGGAACACAAGAAGAGAGGCTTAAAATCCAATATACAATATGTAGGATTAGTCTTATTTCAAGAATAGAATAACTTATTATTTGCTTACAGATAAGTATTGTTAAAAAATATGACAGGTGCCCCTTTGTGATGTTTTTAATTTGCCAAGTTATTTTGCATGCTTTCTTTATGATTCCATTAAGCCCCAAAAAGCGTATAGTATTAACAATTAAATACAACTTTAATCTCACTACCAAAAGTAACGATTTGAACATGACTATTTCAACCTTCAGTATTTAATAAACAGAATCAATGCGTTTGTTGTCAAACAAATACATATAACATGAACTATTGCATCAAATCCTTCGTTTTATAAGATGTTGGTTGTTGCCTTGATGGGTCGGTTATAATCAAGAAAAACACAGTTGTTTAATAAACAAAAGTGTTTCAACAAAAGTATGTTACAGAAATTATGCGTCCAATTCTGATAGCAATAACTGCCACGACGCTTAGTTGAAACTGTATTTATTGTGTCTGGGTAAGTCCAGTTATTCAGAAAATAGGTTGACAACTTACACAATTACAGTTTGATTATGCATATCGCCCCCAAAATATATTTACCCTTCATTTCTTCTTATTAATCATTCCATAATTAATTTAACTCAAGTAATTAATTAATAATGCACCAGCAAACTTATCATCGTGTCACCTCATAAATATTTACTTATCCTCTGAAACGAAACGACGTTACTATGTTAAATACTAAACTAGTTCGATTCCTCTCTTTACAGGGACATATGTAGTTCCGCCGTTAATTAGACATTATCTAAAATGATAATATAATTATTTCCCCCAGAATTGTAATTTAGAATTCATAAGATATTTTTTATTATAAATTTGCATTACATCTTTTGTATTTACATGTAAGTAAAATCAAAGAATAACCCCGATAAATTCGCCACAATATATATATAGTAATAGGCCTCCGTCGATCAGGGTCGACCATGAGTGATCCATCATTGTCCTGGCTGTCTGCTCAGCTGGAGGAGAACCGCTTGTGGCTAAAGAGAGCAATATTGGAGTGGCAGTGTCTGTCGCAAAGGTATCTGTAGAAACTGAAGTGTTCTCTCGAGGCTCTAGTCTGTAGGATTGTTGATTGAGTGTTGTTGGATGCTAGTCTGGGCGGTGTGATATGGAGGGCAGGCTGTATCTCACTTAGCATACCTTCCCTCTTCAAGTCTCTGATGGATCTAAAGGAAAGGTAAGGCTGTAACAGTTTGGCACGAACGCCGTCGCAGAAGCTGGTATAACCGAGTTGTAGGCAATGTCGAATTGCCTTAGAACGCCTCCTTCGGATTTTCTTTAAGGTTTTCTCCTGAGGCTTTTCGCCATTGGTGGGTTATCCACAAGGCGGCGGGCGTTTGACATCAGGGTTTAACCTTCGGTTTGATTAACTGCCTACCAAGGTTGGAGAGCTCTATCAACCCAAAGCTAACCAATAATATAGATGTAAAGTATGACAGTATGATCTAAAATTTACTATTAATAGAATCGTTAATAAAATTCAGAATCCCTGACTGCAACCTAAACATGTTTGATAACAATAAACTTTAGTCAATGTCTTACTTGCTCACCAAGTTTGACTCACAAATGTCATACAGACTTTGTTTTATCTTTGGATGGACATATCAACGCCTCTGAAGTTAAAACTTTACAATGATTGATAGTCTTTATTGCTGTATATGCAAGTGACACATAGACTATACGTGCAGTTCATAGGATCAACGTCAATTTATTTGAACTGATATGCTAAAGAACAGATATGAAGCATGAAAGCTCTTAAAGTTAAAACTTTACCATGCATTTGAAGTTCCTATTGCTGTGTATTCTATATCGACAGAGCATGAGAGGAAGATCACTGTCTTTGAAATGAAATATTTAAGAACTATGTTTGGATAACTTTGCAAGATAGACAAAGAGATACATTTCTAAGAAATAAGCTTAATAATAACAGATATATCATTGACTTTATTTGGAGAAAAAGATTCACATTGTTTGGACATATACCATGGCTACCAGACTCCGGTCATATATAGAAGCTTACAGTGAGGAAACATCAAGTGAGCGACCACCAAATAGATGAGCCCACGAGATAATAGTTTAGACTGACAGCGTAATTTTGTTCCCAAGTATGAGGCGAAGCTCTCTGAAGTGTGGAATAAGAAACGACAAGACAAATGTATAATTAAAATATTCGTGGTCATCCGTCAATGCCGAAAAAGATTCAAGCCACAGAGAAGATAATATCTGTCAAAGAGTGAAGAATCCAATCAAATACATCGATTCATCACGTAAGAAGTACTTAACGCAAAGCAGTGGTAGGAATTGTTTTCCAGTCTCCTGTCATTATTTCGTTTGATTGTTACATTATTGAAAAGTGATGAGATCGTGTGTATGACGTAATAATAGTAGTTTTCGCTGCACGTGTCGTTCATCAATTGAAAATATAGCAAGAAGAAAAAGAAAGAAAATAATACGAAAATAAGTAGATAGATAAACAGATAGAAGGATAAACTAATAGATGGCTAGATGAATAGATTGATTAATATATATATATATATATATACACATATATATATATACATATATATATATATATATATATATATATATATATATATATATATATATACATAGGTATCTAGCTAGCTAGTTTGATAGACGCATCGGTGTATAGATATATGGAAAGATATATAGGTAGATAAACATACGGATGGATATAAAATAGGGGGTAGATCGAAAACTGAAAAGATAGAGAGAGAAATAGAGTTAACAAATAGATAGGTATATTAACAAATTAATTGATAGATAGATAGATAGATAGATAGATAGATAGAACGACAAATATATATATATATATATATATATATATATATACATATATACATATATTTGTCGTTCTATCTATCTATATTGGACAATCGTCGCATGGTTATCACTCTTTTTTCTTCTATCTCTCTCTCTCTCTATATATATATATATATATATATATATATATATAGATAGATATATAGATAGATAACTAGATAGATGACAAATACATTGATAAATATCTATATAAAGATAGATATATAGATAGAGAGATAGATAGATAGGCAAATTAATGGATAGATAGATATATAGATGGACAACTAGATAGGTAGATAGACAAATTAATTGATAGATAGATAGATAGACCGGAGAACAGATGGATATATATATATATATATATATATATATATATATATATATATATATATATATATATATAGAGAGAGAGAGAGAGAGAGAGAGAGAGAGAGAGAGAGAGACCGACAAATAGATAGATAGATAGATAGATAGATAGATAGATAGATAGATAGATAGATAGATAGAGTATGAGAAAATGTATCTCGGTTTTTCTAGCTTTTTGACTAATAACCTAAAACAAGACCTTCCAACAAAAATATAAACAAAGTTAAAATAAAAGAAATAAAATAAAAAACATAAATTTAAAAAGAAAAACATCACGCTCATTTATGTTGTTGGAATTTACGCTTCGTTTGTTATATATGAGGAAACAACGGAAGAATAAATCGAATATTAAGAAGGGTTTTCTCATTTCAAAACCTGCGGGTCGCTCGCTTGATCGGATAATATCTTGCTCGACTGGGTCTTAAAATGAACGGAGGTGTACATGTGTCTTTGAGCTTTCTTAGTGGAACCGGTTAATTGGCAAGAACCTGTTTTCAAAACAATGCCATGAAATTTAAATATTTCTTTCTTACTCTCTCCCCTTCACTCTCTCTCACTCACTCACTCTTTCTATCTCACCATTTCTTTCTCCTATTCACTGACACATACGCATGCACCAAAATATTTTTCGTCACGGAAATTTCCCAAGACAATATATATATATATATATATATATATATATATATATATATATATATATATATATATATATATATATATACATATATATATTTCTCTCTCTCTCTCTCTCTCTCTCTCTCTCTCTCTCTCTCTCTCTCTATATATATATATATATATATATATATATATATATATATACATATATATATATATATATATATATATATATATATATATATATATATATATATATATTATAAATAAATATTGATTATTTAATACATACATACATACATACATCGATGTTTCATGCTTACACAATCTTCAGTGAAGGAAGCTAATTCCCGATGGTCGACGGACGCTAACTCCGATCACAAGTCGCCTAGACAATCCGAAACGATATCGTTTGTAGGTATAAAAAACCCTTTAATATTTAAAAATATTTACAACATATATATATATATATATATATATATATATATATATATATATATATATATATATATATATATATACTGCAAATATTTTTAAATATTAAAGTGTTTATATACCTACAGAAGATATCGTTTCGGAACGTATATCGCCACTAGTGCATATATATATATATATATATATATATATATATATATATATATATATATATATATGTATATATATATATATATATATATATATATATATATATATATATATATATATATATATATATATATATATATATATATATATATATATATATACAGGGTGTTTCAAAAGTCTTGGGAACATAACGATTTTTAATAACTCAAAAACTATTAGGAGTTGAAAAATGAAATTGGTACCGTTGGAAAGGTTAAAGTTTCAAGTTTTGTGGGGAATCTTCAAAGTTGCTCAATATGAGCACCATTCGTCACACGGCAGACATCTAGTCGATAGTCCATTTCCTGCCAAACGCGTTCCAGCATCTTGACGTCAATGGTTCCCACAACTGCCGTTACTCGAGCCTTTAGTTCGTCAATATCTCTTGGAAGGGGCGGCACATAGACTTGTTGCTTGACAAAGCCCCAAAGGAAAAAGTCACACGGGGTAAGATCTGGAGACCTAGGAAGCCAGGGCATGAGAACGTCATCACCTCGCCCAGATCTCCCAATCCATCTACCAGGCAGCCTTGTGTTAAGAAACTGCCTTACTCTAAGACTCCAGTGTGGTGGTGCACCATCTTGTTGAAAAATGAAGTCATCAGATTCTGCTTGTTCCAACTGAGCCATTAACCAGTCTTCCAGCATGTTGAGATAGGATTCACCAGTGATAGTTGCCTCTTCAAAGAAGAACGGTCCATAGACACCTTTCTTGGAAATTGCACAAAACACGTTCACTTTTGGTGAATCTCGCTCGTGCTCAAGAAGTTCATGAGGATTCTCAGTACCCCATATGCGAGTGTTATGCTTGTTAACTTTGCCATTCAGATGGAAGGTCGCCTCATCGCTAAAAACAAGCCGGTCATCAAAGCCGTTATCTTCCAACTTCTCTTGCATTGCAATGCAAAAGTCACGGCGAAGTGGCTTATCAGTGTCCTTCAACTTTTGGACCAACTTGAGCTTGTAAGGTACCATTTGCAGTCGTTTCGTTAAGACACGCCAGACAGTTGCTGGAGCAAGCTGAAGTTCCCTGCTGGCTCTTCTCACTGATTTACGGGGGCTCCGCTGAAAGGCTGTCCGAACTTGCTCAACTGCATCTTCTGAAGTTGAAGGGCGACCTGTTCGCTTACTTGGGCACAAACACCCATCTTTCACAAATTTAGCATGCCATCTGACAATGGATTTCCTTTCAGGGGCTTCTTTTTTAAATTTCCTGCGAAATACACGCTGAACACATGTCCACGATTCAGTCTTTGCAAATTGGAGGACGCAAAATGCCTTGTCTTGTTTAGAGAACGCCATTACTGCACCTGGAAAGATAACACGAAAATCATTAGTATGACCAAAAACTTGATTAAGCAAGCTTTAAAATGGCACCAGTTTCATTTTTCTACCTGGAATAGTTCATGAGATATACGCATTTGTAATGTTAGTAGGACAAAAACAGCAAGGTGCTCAATTATTAAGAAAAAATCGAAAAATAAAAGCGTAATATTTATTTATATATGTAATTAGGAAAGATCAAGACAATATCGGTAACGTCGGTTTCAAATTAAAACAAAAGGGACCTATAGAAACCTCTTATTATGGACTCTCTTCAGCCTCTGTTGATGTTTGTTAGTTTGTCTGTCTGTGTAAGTTATTTCTCTCTTGTTGTATCGCTTTCTTTCTCTCTCTTTGTCTCTCTCTCTCTATATATATATATATAGAGAGAGAGAGACACACACACGCACACAGACAGAGAGAGAAAAATGTGGCTGCTCAAAGAAAATGGACGAGTGTTGTAAAGCATCGTGGAATGAGATTACATAGGTTTTTTTATCCTAAGTCTTGAATGACTAATACTAGAAGAATGTAGTGCGTCATTCCTCTGGCTATGCCCGGTTGTTATGTGACTAGCAGCAAAATCAGGTTATTCAGGGGTATTTACGTCGAGGGGGTACAACTGCAGTAAGTTGGTCCAAACACATTCCGTTGAAATACTTGTAAAATTAGGACGTATATAAAACATTACGGTGATGGTACCGGGTGACGCTTTACGGACAGTGTCGGACCTATTAGATTAGAGGCTTGTTTTATGCAACATGTAAAAAATGTAGAAGCGAGTGATTGATGCACCAGCACAGATGTAGTAAAAAAAAAATTCATACATGGACTCATGGTGACTTAACCATGTTTTATCGTTTTGTCACTTCGACCCACAGAAGAAGTTCTCTTTCGGCTTTTCACTTAAACCACTTTCTCTAATATAGAATTCGTATTCATCAAGTGGAAGATAGTTGTTTGTTTTGTTTTTTTCATATCTCGGACAGATAGGCGAGTATTTACGCTTCCACTGTATGCATTTTCTGAAAATTTTCAAGAAAATTCCAATGTTATCCATATCATTAGAAGATACTTGACTAAAATGAATACGCTTTTATTTTCTATTTAAAAAAAAATAGAATTCACCTTTTATTTGAATCACATCATGCTAAACCTTTTTAAAAAAATGACGTCAAAAATAATCACGTCACTAAAGGATGACGTCATGTATTATAACATAAATCGGGATAACCGTGCACAGTGGATTACGCCACAAAATGTTGACGTTATTTTTTGTATATTCTGAAACTAAATTACTCATAGTGCTTGGATAATTATATTACATTTTTATCACAAGGGAAAAATAATATTGTGAGCTTTTTGTTTAGATTTACGCAATTAAATCAAAGCAAACTTGGGTATAATTGATGACGTCATCGAAATAATTCTTACGTCATTTGATTTCTTTTTAAATATTATTTTTTCTCAATGAAGTAACTATATGGCAGCAAGGTTAAATAGCCATAGCTTTAGTGATTTTTTAGAAAACGTTTTAAACATTATGAAAGTTCTAAGTTTTAAGACACTTTGGTAAAAATGATGATGTCATCAAAGATTACGGCTGTCGTAAGCAGGTTTTCATGCAAGATTGTTTCCCTATTAATCATCGAAGTGTGTGGCAGGTTTAAGTGTTACAGATTCACGGGTTCAGGAGTTGAAGTGGTTTTCTGAATATACAGCACTATACGTCAGGTTGACACGCTTGTTCTCGTTAGATGTACGAAGTTAAGCGACGTTGATCGTGGTTAGTACCAAATGGGTGACACACTGGGAATACCAGGCGCTGTATGTGGAAGAACGGCGACAGCTATCAGCAAAACTGAACAAAATAAAGTCGTACTCTCTTCTTATTGGGATATACACACGACTGGGAACTGCTGGTGAATATTTTCTAGCTCCATCAATGGAACCTGATTAAATTGCCGCACCAGTTAACAGAAAGGCTTTTAGAGAACTCCTGATTTGCAACTCTTAAAATTACTAGTTCTCATAGGTTAAAGCCTGGCAGACTGACATACCGATCGACAGATAGCCCATTATACACATAGATGGTCGCATTTAAACTGTTATTTAAAGCTTAAGTGGCAGTCGGATCGATAGACTGAGTCTTGGTCACATCTACATTAGAATGCGTCCATTTAATCTGCATGTTTCGCGATGAAAATACTATTTAAAAATGAATCGTTACAGACCTACTGACAGAACTGATCGATATAGCCTCAGAGTGCTAAAAGCATTATATAAATATATATGCGTATTATTATAATAGACTAGCCAAAATAGCCTCCCTACGGTCGTCTATCTTTGCTAGGCTGCCGCGTCAGAAATGAACGCTCCCCCGTAAACCGATGGAGCCCCAGTCATATTTCTTGGGTGGTTAGACATTGATTTTCTTTGTTTCGGACCAAGAATATTTTTAGTTTAAAAAAATTCACCCCCCCCCAATTTTTTTATCCCCCTCCCTCCTCATGAATAGAACTATTTTTAGTCAAAAACAAAATTTGTTTTTACCTTCCCCATACATAGAAATATTTTTAGTTAAGAAAAAAAAACAAAAATTTTGTAGATGTATATATTTATGAATGCTGTCTATCTATACTTATCATAAGACGATGTCAGTTCGGAGCGCACACTCCTAATCGAATTTGTGTAATTAGTCAAGATTTGGCAAGCTAAATCATTATCTAACAGGTAATTATATTCAAACCGATTAAGAGCTTTTTAATAGCATTTTCCGAAAGTAAATGTTGCTATACTACCATTAGAAATAGAGACAGTATGCCTTACATAGCTACAATAATTTACATAATAAGGTCTCCAATAACTGTACATAAATGAATATATTTATTTAGCAGTTGTCTAGATATACTCTGGTAGAAAACACGTTGTGGGGTGATATAATAGTGAGAATAACTGACTGTGGACTCTGCGTGCTGGGATAGATTTCTGTCGGGAATGCTGTGTGATTCTATTATAGCCCGTGGGGTGTACTTTCATGTGTCTGCGTCGTAGGGACGTCTCTGAAAGGAATCTTATCGTCCTGGCACGAATAAACCAGCTCAAGAGTTATGATAGTAACATTCCACTTAATAAAGGGTAATACATTTGTGTATGGTTAGCGCCATTAATTCTCTGGAGATAATTAATTATCTGACTTTATCGGAAAGATCGTCGCTGAAAACTGAGCACTTTGTAAAAAGAAACGACCAAACATCTAATACAAAAAAATATAGCATTTATTTTTGCATTTCAAAAAACATAACTTCTTCAACGTCTAGATATGTGGTAGGTTCTCGGCAACTGTTGTCGCTTTCTTGTTGCAATACAAAGAGAGAAATACTATGTTACTGGTTAAATCTAAGACACTAATACTAATTTTGCCTCGTGCATGTGTCCGCTATTTGAAAATTTGGGGGCAAACGATGTAAACATGGCGGCTATCACATGTTTGTACGTTGCATAGCCTCTTTGCTTGGGGTCGCAGAGGTTCACGTTTACTATTTATCCCGGAAAGGGTCGTGGCAGTTCGTATTTAATACCCGTCATTTTTAAAACATCATAAATAACATAGTTCATATATTGTTTGCATACCTTTAGATTTCTCCCTCGCCGTGTAAAGGGTCACCGTCTCATGTCGTCCAGTGGTTGATCTCTTTCTTCCTTCCTTCCTGCCGTGAACCACGCCGTCCGTTGTATGTAACAAAAGCTTCCCGAATCACCAAACAACAATCACTTTAAGTTTAAATTCTTTTTATTACAAGCGTTGTTATTTATCGGCCTGGGCTATTCACTACGTCAAGAGAGAGAGAGAGAGCAAATCACTACTTTATCGTAGTTACTTAACAATTATTTTCTTAACCATTCATAGAAGGGGGAAAGGATATCTCTCGCCTGTATTTTCTGAAGGAAATATTTCCCTTATCTGTTGTAGTTTAGATGGTAACAATCACGTCTCGTGGGCGCGCCTCCAAAACCCAGACTGACAAAACTCGCTTCTCACGAATGACGAGTGACGTCTCGGATCACTCTGTTTCCCACGCAATGACCTGTCACGTCACAGAGCCTCTCGTAGGTGCCAACAGATACGTCCATTCCCATAAGGTCATTATCCAACATGTATTTGGTTGCGTGTATTTCGGAATGTGAAGGAGTAATTTATTACTAAATGTTGAAAAACTAAACATCTAGATGTATTGCAAGTATAGTTAAACTGTGCGTAAGTGTTGTTAATGTGATAAGCATATCACGTAAATGTATTGGCTCTCTTTTATATATATGCACACACACACACACACACATATATATATATATATATATATATATATATATATATATATATATATATATATGAAGATAAATGAAAGAAAAGGAATAAACATGTACGAATGACAAATCTATTTCAATTTCGATTGTTCAATGCAAAGTGTACTCGGTAAAAAAATGTTTATTATTCTTTCCTTAAGCCAAGGCTTTTCAAAGATTAAAATCTTATCATCAGAAGAATTACATAGATATTGGCAGTTGAAAAGCCAACATTTAAAATTTCAAAAAATATTAAGTAATGGAGAGTGAGAGTGTGCGTATAAAAAATGGGGTCTGTCCAGTTGGTAAATATCCGTTGATAAGGTGTCCAGAGAAAGGAGATTTGAAGATGGAAAAAAAGGGTTTTCGTGAAGGCAGCGTTGAAAAGGTTCAAAGTAAATCCAATAGAAAGATGTTTAGTACAATCGTAGGTGGAACGCATTTATTCGGAACTAATTTTGAGAATTCGGGGCATTTTAATATATACAGGGTGGGCAAAAATAAGGGTCCTATTTTTTAAAATTCATAACTTTTTTATTTATTGATTTAAAAAAAATTTTTTTTTTTAGAATAAGTAAAGGACCCCTTCCGAAGCAAGCATGAGCCGTATTAGCCCTAAGGAACGTACCCTCATTTAGAAAACATTATTTTTGCTTAAAAAACTCAAAACAGTGTAAAAAACAATACTTTAGTTTTTGTAAGTTTTAAGAAGTGTTTTTCGGCTAAAATTTGTTTTGTTTATTTCAAAAAATCTCGGAAGGGTCAGTCTACACACACATAAAGTTTGGTGAGTTTAACTTTTATCTTGTGGAAGTTATTCAAATTCAAGTTATTCAAATTTAAAGATAGGACCCTTATTTTGGCACACCCTGTATATATATATATATATATATATATATATATATATATATATATATATATATAAATGCTACAATTGCCCTCTTGCTTGTTATATACATAACGTTTCGGCCGATGTAATCTCCGATCTTCTTCTGGGGCATCTTTTCGACCGACCATAGGCACCTTCTAGTCTAATTTAGGAATCTTTATGTCTAACTAGCGAATCTTGAGGTAATTTCGAACTGGAATGTGACCTTCGCCAAGAAAGCCTTTGCATTGAGTTCGTTTTTTCTGCTGACGTCACGGCGGTAAGTATGATAAGTAGATAAACAAAAAACTTCAAAGAGAAAGGTTATTACACGCCAACACATAGACATATGGCTGTGGGAATTCCTGTCTGAAATTATTTAATCTTTGATCTAGTAATTGTTTGGTATTAAAAAAAGGATACCGATTATTTTGGTCGTATCGTTTTCATGGTTAGATATCTCAGATTGATTTGAAAGTGAAACTATTTTAAAGATCTCATAGACTAAAATTATGGTTGACAAACCTCTCTGGATAGAAAAGGCTTAAATAAATGAAATAGTGCTTTACTCTAAAGTTGTAAATATGTTTAACCCCATAACAATTCTACATTACATAAAACGTTTTGTTTGTCTTGATAAAAAAATTAACTTTTGTGCTTACCGATCGACTGTCATAAAATAATATTAACTAGAAATTTTCAGTATTCAAACATGTTTCGTTTTGTATGAACACAATTTTTATGCCAAATAACATTTTAAAACAGTTCAAATATGATTGGTGCTAGAAAGAATAATGATTAAAACAGTGAATTAAATACATGCATATTTATTAATAAAATTTCAATTTTTAACACATTGGTGATTTTGATCCCTAGAGTAAATGTGGTATCGTGGTGACTAATGATTTTAGCAAAGATTAGGATAGACAGAGGATGACCAAGGACATTTCACTCCACACACTTTTGATGGCATTCTGCTTAATTTGTTTAAAATGTAAATTGTATTTTTTGAATAAAAAATAATTAAAAGTGATACTACACTTCGTCTGCTCTATCCTCGGTCATTAAAGGTGAATGAGAATTCTTTCTAGACTGAGACAATTTTAATTTTTACCCCAATCCAGAGTGCCCCTTTTGGAGAGCTTTATTCTTCTTACATTAACAATTGAACTTTTGTCTAACTCTGTCCTGTCCCTGTGAGGAGGCAAGTAAATAAAAATAGTAAATAAAAATAGTAAATAGAAATAGTAAATAGGAATAGTAAATAAAAATCCATGAAATAACGTAATGTTTAATTATTTTAACGCAGCAATAATACAACTTAACTCTTCATTTTGAATTTTTATTTTTTATTTCTATTCAATAAAGTTCAGTTTCAGTGTAAATTGAATCGTGTTCCTTTTTTTCAATGGCATTTTAAAAGTTTTATGATGTTTTCAAGAGCTCTCATTCATTATCAAAAGTCTGACTATTAAACAGAGCTCGATTACTACTTACTAGCATGACGTCACTTTACAGTGAACAAGCTTTACTTACGAAGGTCATGACTGGACCTCTTATTTAATTCACGGCGTTAGGATATTCTTATGACATCATGACATCAACCATAACCGTTAATTTGCAATCACTTCTAAGTGGCAGTCCCTATTTACTGTTCTCCTCACTAGGGCAGAGTTAATAAAAAGGTAGGTTTTTAATATGGAATAAAACACACACATTCCCCAAACAGAAAGCTCTGGAGTAAAACAATAATTACAATTGTTCCATTCTAGAATCATTTCTCTTTCACTGAATATGGAGAGAATAGATAAACTGTACGATCATAACAGATACTACACTTTTCTCCTAGCCAAAACGCTAAAGAATTTTGTTCTAAGTAATATTCTGGAGATTAAATGGCCAAATACTAACTAAGGCGATAATAACTAAGAATAACATAAGCATTTTTACAGGAGCAGGTCTGATGGACTTCAAAAACAACCCTCTAGGATTAAAAGGGGGCACTTCGAAATTATCTACATAAACTTCGACACAAAGACAGTTGATTTCGAAAAGGTGAACCTAACGAATATCGTCGGTTACAGTGTTTAAAACTTTGTGAATATAACAACCTAGATCAGAATAGTGGTCTGAATAAATCCCTAATAATGTAAATTATATAAATCCCTATCTAAAAAAATCCGAAACTGAAAGCATTAATTTTTTTTATTCTAATGAAAATCTAGAAATATATATATATATATATAAGTAAATTTCGTGTACAACAGAATCGTAGGATCAATTTTAGAGGAAGCATTATTATAATCAATGAAACAGACGAGTGGAAAAAAAGGAAAATTGTTAAAATTACCTTAAGGCCTTATCGTCTGACCCTCTTAGAAGAAACGTCAGAATGGTAAATTAAAAACTAAAAGTCGAATGAGATATGAGGGGGAAAATCTTATTTCAGTTGGAGGAAACGATTGAGATGAAAAAAAAGGGTAAATCTCTCAACGTTACGGTGGCTTTGAATCATTAAAGATCTCCAACTGATGCTTCAAAATCTTTTGCTACACAGGCTAGGTCGAGAGTTGTTAATGACTAACGCCTCAATAATATTGAGATGGTAGTTCGACCTGGCACTGTGTAAAACAGAAAACCACCCATCGGAATAGTTGTCAGAACAACTATTTGTACTAACGAGGTGATTACCGATGGCTGATTCCTGTGCCTGGAAGTTCCCGGATGATCTCGAAACCATGTGTAGGCGAATATCACGTGGTATGTGTTGAGATATTCTAAATTCTAATCTTTGGTATGTCTTGCCAACGTAGTCAGCTCCACACTGACACATGAATTCATAAACTACAGAATTCTTTTGAATATATATACTAAGATGTTATTTTAGTCACTAGAAAAAATATGCGACAAAAAGGAGCTACTTTTTGTTAGTATATATAACGAACGAACATACACTACACTGCCTGCGAAGAACGCGTTTATACATGGGAGGATAATTTCATGATAAATGAACATATACTACATCATCCTCCCTGCCCAATGAGGAAGTGATGCTTGGATAATGGTATCATGACAACAAAACAGATACTACACTATCCCCCCCCACACACAAATTGGAGATAACACATGGGATGATGGTCTCATAACAACTAAACTACTTACCTCATAAAGAAGGAGGAAATGCATGGGAGAGTTTTATCATTAGAACAAAACAGATAATACGCTATCCATCGCCGAATTAAACTTTAATAGATAGTACATTTATGTGAAATGTTATAGTAAAGTTAAGTGAGCATTAATAGGAAGTAATAACATTGTTTCGGCTTCACACAGACAGATACCAAATCTCCATTATTAATAGATATAAAGTAGGTTGTGTCAGAAATTCAAACACATCTGTATCCGTTATTTCATCTTTTAATATAAAGAAATACGGAGATAGATTATTTAATATATTCTCTAATTGACTTTTACAGGGTGACTAAAAAAAACGGGCCCCGTGTACACTTTATGTGATATCTCCTTTATTTATTGACCGATTGCCGTTATTTTACAGGACATGGCAGAATCAACGACCCTGAGTACATCAAGACCTCAGTGGGAGCTGGGTCAAATAATACACTGTGTTAAATGTTACTACAAGACAGGCTCGTTTAAGAAAACCCAGGACAGTTTCATGCATCAGTTCGGATGTGAAAAGGCTCCACCCAAAAGCAGAATTCAGAACTGGGTGGACCACTTCGAGAAGTATGGGACCGTGGAGAACTTCAACGCTGCCAGTGAGAACCGTCCAAGCCACTCGGCACGTCCCAAGAAGCGGACAGCCGAGCTGGTCGAAAGTGTGAGAGAGTCTCTCCAGGAGAGTCCGAAACGCTCTGTGCGTAAGCGAAGTCAGTCTCTCGGTATCTCCCGTGAGACTTGCAGGAGAGTGCCGGTGAACAATATCAGGGCTTACCCATACAGAATACAGACGCTGCAGACCCTTACAGCCTCAGACAAGAAGCATAGAAGCGCTATGGCAGTCAAGATGCTCGATACAGGGTGACAAAAAAAAAAACGGGCCCCAACTCTAATTAGGCCCCATTTCTTAGTGTTTCGTCCGAATGAAATGAGTTTTGGTCATAACTAGTTTATTATATTCCAAACCTCACATCAAAACACTAGGGTCTTTTGCCTTTTTCCCCGTTCTACAGCATGTGTTCTAGATCGCCTCCATTTTGCTCCGTGCATTACTTTAGGCGGAGAACGAAGTTGTCCATGACGTTCTTACAGACTGAATTGGGAATGGCTCTCATCTCCTCCCTGATGGCTTCCTTGAGTTCCGTGATGGTTCTGGGTTTCCCTGCGTACACTCTGTCCTTAAGATAGCCCCAAAGGAAAAAATCTGGGGGGCTTAGTTCCGGGCAATGAGGTGGCCACTCAAAATTAGTCTTGAGACTGATCACTCGGCCTTCGAAGTTCTCTTTCAGCCAATCTAGGGACAGGTTTGAGGTGTGAGAACTTGCTCCGTCTTGCTGGAACCAGAACTTGCTCATGAGGGGCGGGTAGAGGGTCTGGAGCTCACTCTTGAAGGTTTTGAGGACCTCCACATACCGCTCCTTGGGGACTGTCACTGCTGCGCCAGATTCTTCGATGAAGATTGATCCAATGATGCCTCTGACCGAGATTGCAGCCCACACCGTGCACTTAGGAGAGTGAAGGGGCTTAGTGGCTACTTCATTGAGTCTGGAGAACCCCCAGAAGACATTTGTCTTGGAGTTCGCCTTTCCGTCAAGATGGAAGTAGGCTTCATCTGAGGTCTAAAGGCGGTTAAGGAAACCTGGTGTCTCCCCGCTCTTATCGAGCATCTTGACAGCCATAGCACTCATCTGCTTCTTGTCTGAGGCTGTAAAGGTCTGCAGCGTCTGTATTCTGTATGGGTAAACCCTGATATCGTCCACCAGCACTCTCCTGCAAGTCTCACGGGAGATACCGAAAGACTGACTTCGCTTACGCACAGAGCGTTTCGGACTCTCCTGGAGAGACTCTCTCACACTTTCGATCAGCTCGGCTGTCCGCTTCTTGGGACGTCCCGAGTGGCTTCGACGGTTCACACTGGCAGCGTTGAGGTTATCCACGGTCCCATACTTCTCGAAGTGGTCCACCCAGTTCTGAATTCTGCTTTTGGATGGAGCCTTTTCACATTCGAACTGATGCTTTAAACTGTCCTGGGTGTTCTTAAACGAGCCTGTCTTGTAGTAAAATTTAACACAGTGTATTATTTGTCCCAGCTCACATTGAGGTCTTGGTGTACTCAGGGTCGTTGATTCTGCCGTGTCCTGTAAAATAAGGGCAATCGGTGAATAAATAAAGGAGATATCACATAAAGTGTACACGGGGCCTGTTTTTGGGGGGTCACCATGTACAACATAATCCGAAGAAAGCACGAGGGTACAACGACCGGCATTATTACGTGATAATGAAAAAAATGTTACGTCAAACTAACTCTTTTTAATGTTATTGAATAACCATCTCAAGTGATCCATTATCTACTATTAATTAGACACAAGTTGTTATTTTGCATATAGCTGACAGCAATTGCATGTTAGTATCTTTCTCAAAATTATTAGAGCGTAAATATTAATAATATATTCTATTCCATGGCTGACGACGCTACCTATTAGGCCAATCACGAACCCTTATGCACCCTTAAAATACAGATTGTCTATACATAAAATATGATTATCTTATTTTCTGAAAATTTGGACGAATCTCCATTGTCTCATAAATTCCCAATATTGCTTATTCGAGTTCCCGATGTTCAAACAGAAATAGTCGTCACTTGACGTCATCAATATGTTGGGCCATGCATTTTAAAACCTCGTTCTGAACAAATCGTTTAATTAAAAACGTTAAATAATTTATTGTTTTATCATTGAAGTGTCTAATATTTTAATTGACGAACACGAAATGAAAATTGGAAGCTAAAATTAAATCTTCAGACATTACCTTATGAGATTCGATACATGACGATTTTCGTCATAAATAAAAATTAAATCGATATTTTGACAAAGTCCTCAAGTTTAACGTCTCTTACATAAAATATTTTGAATTGGCAAACATTCTTTAAATTGGCAGATACCATTAATATAATACGAAAACTGTGAATCTTGTTTTGTTTGTTTGTTTTCTTGTTTGTCCATGTAAGCACTTGATGCCTGCATCATCTTGTAACGTCATCCATTAGAACAGAGATGAGTTTGACTTTGCAATTGATATCATCATTAGAGTATCCCACCAGAAACTGAAACAGATATGGAGGATAACTGTGATCACTTCACAAAAGGTGAATTATGTAATTTGTAAAACAAGAAAGTGAAAAATGCTTCATGACCTATGACTCGAAGGGTCATATTTATTATACAAAACAAATCGTCTAGCCCCCCCTCCGTTTGGTAGTCTCTATCCCCCCTCTCTCTCTCTCTCTCTCTTGCTTTCTTTTTATATATACATTTTTTTTACAAACCAGTCACCACTTATCATGGCCCACAGGCCACTCGAGGATAAGTGTTATTAAGTTTGACGAGAAAAGTAACGATTTAAGAGGACGGTTCAAAGAAGAATTCAATTACATTTGACTTGAAAATGGCAATGTTATAGTCATCTGGGAAAAGGTCCCGTTGTTGTGTGTTCGACAGACGGGCAGTTATAAGAAATAAACTTTGCTAATGAAAGTTAAGTTTAGTTCTAGGCACGCCGAGGGAGAAATGGAAGTTATTTTTCTGTTTAAAATGCATAAAAAAGTTGTTTTTTTTTGGCTTGATGATTTTCTCCGGAAGTGATATGACGATCTTCTGATGTAGCTTCATGAGCGAAATATTCTGGTTCTTATATTTCTATTTCTGGTTGTACGTTTTTGCGAGAAACAATTGTCACGAGTTACATTTATTTCTTTTAATTCGGCAAGTAAAAATATGAATAAAGACTTGGTCATTGGAATTTAAAATACCAGTGTTTACTTATATATGCTCTGTTGTCAAGTGGTTACATTCATCGAGCTTTTAAATTGAACAGTTATATTACATGTTCTTGAAATATATATACACACATATATATTTCCATATATATATAGAGAGAGATAGATAGATAGAGAGATAGATAGATAGATAGATAGATATGTCTATATACATATATGTGTGTGTGTGCGTGTGTGTATTTTCTAATATATGATATGTTTGACTAAGATATTTAGCTATTTTGAAGTAGCGTTATTTTAGTTGAAAGATGTCTGTAGTTATTGAATCCACTTGGTATAAGAGTTTGAAAAGAGCGAACGATGATTATCGCAAAGATACGAGATGCCTATTGACTTTGTCTTGAAAAAACTAAGGTTATAGGTAGAAAGAAAACAGTGAGTAGGAAAAGAGTTCCACAAACTTGCATTTCTTTGGAAAAATCTACTGGAATTGGAAACTGTAGTATAAAGAGGTATCGGAACAACAAATTGATGAAGATCACTAGACCAAAGTGTAAAACGAGCTGAAACTTACATAATTCCCCATTAAAATCTGCAATTCGGATATACATCATTATATTGAAAAGTTCCAGGCGTACATTTTATTCCGTGTATGATCAAACGTGAATCATATCGTCACATGAACACAAAATAATTATTACTCTCAGACAAATCCAGGAATTATTTTTGCCAGAAGCAAATATTCATGCTGTTTTACAAGATCTAAATCGTGGTGTATTATTTTGTAGAATTTGTATTTTTCCAAAAGAATAACGGGGACAAACTTATGAGTGGAGGCGATATGGCAACAGGTCGCAATAACTGGCAGAACCTATCGGAAGTTGTGATCCCCGATATCGTAAATCAAATGGTGCAGAGATTCACTATCCCAAATAAGAAAATAAGTTCTCCATACAAAGGCTGATAGTAGATCAACAGAGAAAGAGAAAAGTCTCAGGTTTGAGAATCGTTTGGAGCGATAGAGAGAATCTAAAGGTAATTTATTTCTTCCATGCATTCGCTATTTCGACATTTTGTACAAAAGATTTAACATATAACATTAGGTATATCACCAGTTTAGTGTGGCGGTTTTATTTAGACGTGGGTAATTAGGAATATGTAATTAGATGCAGATAGGCTTCATTAAAACATGTAGTGAAATGGATGGGTTATTTCATTTTCACGTTTTAGTTCGCAAAAAATATCGGCGTTTCCTAGAAGCAATAGTTACAAGATTAAGGTTTAAGAACCTAGAAACATTTTTAATACTGCCATGTTTTGGTACTGGTACAGTTTAAAGGCCATATAACGTTTTGTCCGGCATCTTCTGTCCGTTTACGTAAACGACCGATAGATTCCAAAACGCTTGGCGACTCAGAACACTCGAGAAGCAGATAAAAAATGTACCTGCATTCAAATTCCTGGCAGTCTAAATGAACCGGACTAAAAGCGAACTGTTATATTTAACCAAAACCTTAAACTAACCCTTACACTAACCCTAACCCTAACACTAAACTAACTCATACCCTAATCCTAACCCTAACCCTAAACTAACCCTTACCCTAACACTAAACCAACGCTAGACTAACCCTAATCTAATTATAACTAAGTCGGGTTTTGTAAGTTACAAAAACTGTACTAGTACACAAAGAATAAAATACAAAAAAATCTGTAAAAATCATTGTTGCATTTATTATTAAAAAGAACACAATTTATCGAAAAAATGTTTTAAAATTAATTTATTTTCTTCGTGAGAGAATAAAAACATTTCTAAAAATAAAAATACAGTGAGTTTTTTTATGTCGAAAATCGCTTTGATTTTGCCACCGGTTTATTTTCATTTGACTTTTTCCGGCTTTTTACGTATTTTTGCGTTGGTAAAAGTCGATTTCGTCTCGTTCAAAAGCTATACTTGTATCACATTTTCATTACACGTATTATTACTTTACTTTTTTGTTTTGTTTTCCTCGTGATCGTCTTGCTCTTCTGTTTTACCTTGTATACAGTATGATGAAGTTTTAGTTTTCATCTTTTTGTGATATAATATACTTCATTATTGTATGTCCATACATATACATGTTTGCGCTTGCTTGTATAAATACAATTGAATTGAATTGTATTGCATTATGTTGCATTGCGTTATAATACGTGTAATCTCGTCTGCAACTTTTATGATCGTGTGTGTTTTTACACTAAGAAGAAGCAATCCTTTCAGCATTGATTTTGAAATTAGAATACATCCGCCAACTTGTAATATTGATCTGATACTTACATGTTTTATGGTAGGTTAAATGAAAACTTCGCAAGTTGGCTTAACCTCAACGATAGAATCTCTTGGAAACTTATTCTTATAATCCAGTCTTTGTTGGTTGCCTATTGGTCTTATCATTTGGACTAATCCCACCTTGTGTTGAATTAAAAAAAGTTTATACTGTAGTGGCCACAATTATAGTTAATAGAATGGATTTAAATAAAATATCACCATTCTTAGATTGTGAATCTTTCTTAATTGGTCTTTAATACCTTTATTTTCACATTTCGTGCAAATCAGAGATATTGCAATTCTCATGGTTAGTGTGACTTTTATTATCGCTATAACCATCAACATATCTATTTGCAGGAAAGGTACACCATCAATCCTTAATAAGTTTAATGCTGCATAATCGTATTCATATACATTTTATCTTATGCTGGTGTTAAACTATGCTAGAACCTTGAATGCCCTTCTACATCAAACGGGTGTGCCGTGGTTTTTCTACCTCTTCTCTTTACTGTGCGTAGCATTAATTACAAATTTACATGAATAACATGACAAAACAGACACAGACATTTTATACAAGCAACTTGTTGAACACGTATATATGTGTGTGTGGTTCGAGTTCCGTCACTAGCGCCTGCATCTGAGTCAAACATCTCATTTCTCAAATTTAGGATCTCAGCAAAGACTAATTTCATCGTAGATCCTCCTCTCTCTAGCTCTGTAGCTGATCTGCCCGTCAAGGTCATTCCCTCTTGAGCTCCGTCGACGATCTGCAACAGCAGCCTGTTTCCTCCAAAGATTTTTGTACAAACGATTACTTGAACACAGATGTGTGTATGTCGTTGGGGTTCCGTAGCTAGAGTCGACATGTGAGCGTAACCTCTATATCTCAAGTGTTCTCAGATAAGACTAACTGTGTTATTGAACCTTTCTCAGCGTTTGGCCTCTCTCAGTCGAGCTATGTCGCTGATCTGTTCGTCGAGATATTATGATATGCGTTAAGTCTTAACATATAAGATAATTGTGATAATATATAATGTATAATAGGTATTGCATTTCAGCATATAATGATTGATTTTATGTTTTTGATTTTTTTTAGATGAAGATTGACAAGGTGTATCATTTGGACTATTATTCTCATCTTGGTTGTTATTTTCAAGTTTCAGCCAATGTAATCCCTGAGCTTCAGGTTGTCGGATAATGGCCCTGTGAGGTCGGACGCATCTTGAAGTGGGCGTATGTGTGAGGGATCGTTTGGTTTGGCTTGCGCGATTTAGTGCGGGTGGACCCGTACAGTCGAGTGCAAAATAAACCGGTTCTCACAGTCGGAGCTCACAGACGTTGACAGGGTCACCACGTTGACGAGACGTTAGAACAAGGAGCAAGGTGCACCTACGCATGGGGGTTCTGTGACGTCACGGGTTTTTGTGTGTGAAACGGAGTTTTGCCGAACGGACGATTTCTCTATGTAGTCTTCAACATGATTAAGGGAATTAAATACCCTAAGAGAATACAGGCATGAGATTTCTTCTTCCCCCCTCCTCGAATGGCTAAGGAATTAACTACGATAGAGTCGTAATTTGGTCTCTCCCTCGACGTTAGTGAAGCATCTCCCACGGCGACGATAACTGACGTTTGAAATAAACAATAAAAGTTTAAAAGGAGGTGTTACCTCGTGAATTTTGTGTTATAAAGGTTTTGTTGCAGACACAACGGACGGCGATGTTCACAGCAGTACAGAAACGAAGAAAGAATTCAACCACTAGACAATATCGAGACGGCGCCCCTCCGCGACGAAGAAGTAACGGTACGAGAAATTAAAAGATATGCAACATATGCCTTTTTGGTGTTAAAAATGACCAGTTGTTTAAGCGAGACCTGCACGGCCCATTCCGGGACGATATGCAACAGGGTGCCTTTCCTTGAACTTGGGAATCTTTATTCTATTGGTGTAATAGATAGCGTCCGAACTTGTTATAATCACTTATATCGTCGGACGATTAGCTGTGGTAAAGTGGATGAAGCGCGAACTGGTGAGCTAGGTGTGTCAAGTTCGAATCTAATCGATTCCATCGCACAACTTTCATTTATGGCAACCTTCACATGTATGTAGCTGATTCTGGAAAGAAACCAATAGCAACAATATAATCAAGCAGGTAATAAAAGTCGTGCAATGCTGATTCTAAGAGATTCACTTTTACTTTATACCATTGGGAAAAGTATGAAACCTAAATGGCAACAATGCAACTAATGTTCAATGAATTCTATACAATGGATCGGCGGTACTTTTACAGATTTTGAACCGAGCAAAAATGACTTTTAATTTCGGCATCTTCCGGCCCTTTATGTAAACAGCTGGAAGACGTCGACCCGCTTAACCAATCGGACAACTTTACTTGTACTAAATGAATTATTGCAAAAAACGCTTGTACAACTTTTGAACCAGACAAACATAAACTGTTTTTTTTTTAACTTTACCGTAACCTAACCCTAAACTAACACTAACCTAACACTAAACTAACCTTGACCTCGTTGTTTTTGTCCGGTTGAAAAGCTGTACCAGTACCCTGAGTAGAAAAACGAAATAAAATATGTATAAATCATTGTTTTATTTATTTATTTATTTTATTTATTAGTTTATTTACCATTTCGTAAAAAAAAAAATTGCTTGCAAAAAATAATGTATGAATTATTCGTATAAAAATTGTAAATTTTACAATTGAAATTTAAAAACGTGACACATGAATAATTTAACAAAATAACTGGAGTAGACATTATCCTTGAAATACTTTATTTTTTATATTGGTTTTACATCGAAAATACTGATTACCTATTTAACTGGTTTGCTGATGCAACATCATACTAATACCTACTTGGACTTGCCAACTTGCAGATGTGAAACCAGTTTCAGGTCGACACATTTTCGTTGAATAGTATATTAAATAGGCATTTTGTTTGAATGTGTCATATTTAAAACAACAAAAATTTAAGAGTTAAATAGCTCTCCAAAGCAAATCCAATCAAATTTATTTTACAAAAGGTAACAAAGCGCAAAAAGCCATGTAGATAATATTTACATCCACATAGAGTCTGAATATTTGTTCAAGGCCGCTTTAAATCTGGATATGGTAGGCATCGTCACGACCTGCTCTGGCAAGTTGTTCCCCCGGAACAGAAACACGGACAATGAATACTACCTGTCTTCTATGTAGCCTAACGCGACAGTGGTACATCTTTTCCGGATTCCCGTGAAGACTGCGACTTTAAATTCCCCTCGATGATGTTGTACGCCAGAATCAAGTCTCGTTCCGTCCCCTGCTGCTCAAATGAAAACAGATTTAGTCGCTGAAGTCGCTCTTTATAGGTAAGCGGTCAGAGTCCCATCAGTAACCTAGTTGTAAACCGTTGAACACGCTCTAGGTGTACGATATCTATTTTGTAGATATAGATGGGTGGATGTGCCGTTAAACAAAACAACAGAATCACACCTTAACGTTGTATCGAGTTTAATTTTCGCAAACGTTTCTTTTTAGGAAATGTAAATCGTTTTATCTGTCGTCGTGGTTTACCGGCTAAAATATGTCGACTTAATCTTATAGTAATAATTTATACAGTTATTTATTGACTCGTGCTATTGGCTTTGCCCTGACGGTCAAAGGAAACGGGAATATAACCCATTTTCGAATGCAGCGGAATTTAAGATTTCTGAAGTGATAATATTAAAAGACGAGAACAGCCTGCGCTGAACCCCCTTCATTCCCACAAGCACTATAAATCACATTGAAAGCAATATTGTATTTCAAAAGCTACAGCTGTTATGAGACAAGACGTGATAAATTTCAATAGCGCTCCGGCCTCGGTTGTTTTTCATCCTACGACGTTTTTGAGAAATGTTTTAATATTTTGTAAATCCTGTCGAAAATCTATGTATATACCGGAAGCGACGAAAACCTTGCGCGGTTTTTAACGATTGATCTTTCTCAAAAGCCGTGGAAAGTGATCTTTGATTGTTGGAGATCGATAACGGGCGGTATCGTTGATTTTAGGAACACCTGAATGAATAGTTACAGGTGGTCTGAATGGATACGTCTTGTTATGGCAAACTAGCTAACATAGTATCACCATGGACGTGCGCATAATCAAAAAACAAACTTTCGAATAAAAAAGCATACTCTTTCTTCAGAACTTCGTCACATGATTGAGAACAGAACTTCCGACAAGTCTGTGGTTGTCCCGTTGAGTCAACACCGATGTGCATTAATGGGTTACACTGAAGTACTTACTAAACGTGTTTTCATGTCTGTATTCTTTTGCATAGAGGTTTCACTGTCTCCCTACATAGCAAACAAACTGGTAATACCTGGTGTGGCATTTTAGAAGTAAATTTACAGGGAATATAAAATTCTCAAGCAATCCCCAGCCGCATGTATATCCCGTTCATGGGAAGATGGCATACAGCGCATAGCATTTCAATAGTCACTCATCTGGTATTGACAACGCTTAACTTTACTTAAGTTTTCTTATCTGACGATAAACCGTCGTGCCAACGTAGTTATTCCGATAAACATGTAGAAAATCAGGGTTTTTAAATTATATATATATATATATATATATATATATATATATATATATATATATATTAGATTTTTTGAATGTGAGTATATATGTAATTATTTCAACAATCAGACAGTGCGGCAACCCACAATCCATAAAAGAAACAAACCGGAAGTCCTAGACTCGAGTTTCGCCCTCAATGACAGATCACTCGCTTCGCATGCAAGTGACTCGGGTTTCGAATCCTGAGTTCGGATGTATTCTACTGATGAGCCCAAAGGAGGGTGAAACTCGAGTCAAGGACTTCCGGTTTGTTACTTTCATGGGTTGTGGGTTGCGGCCTTGTCTGATTGTGGAAATAATTTTATATATATATATATATATATATATATATATATATATATATATTCTTTTACGAAAATTGCTCCAGGCACGCTATTAAACCACTTGATGTAAGGCGACAAAAATACTGTTATAAGGTTAAAACTAGCAAACGATAAGTGTTATATGGATAGATTCTGACCCAGAAAACAGCAATTATCTCCCCTTTGTCAGAAACATCGCTCATGGAATTCGAGGACTAAAGGACAAAATAAAGGTAGCGAAAGTTTCGAGACTGTCGAATGTAAGTCCAAGTTCAACTTTCTACTCCCCTTGAAAGATTTTTAAATATTACAATTTTGCAAACCTTGTGTGTAGTCGCTATTTACTTGCTTACACATGACGGCAGAGTTAGACATAAGGTTGGTTTTAATGTGGGGAAATCTAGCTCCCCAAAAGGGGGCACTCTAGATTAGTTTAATTAAAAGAATGATTAGCCATATGGACGGGCGCTGAAAGTGAAATTAATTTGTGTTTATCAACAAATGAATACCTCTGATTGAATAAATTTACCAGAGATCATGGAAGTATCCGTTGTTAATTAAATGTTCAGTTTTATTAATTAAAAATTAAATGTTAATTAAAAGTATTTATTTTATTGTATAAAAACGTATAGGTTTTTAGGTCACTTAACTTACTTAAGCATACTCCCCGTTCATTTCAAGGACAACATATATCTTACTATACCCATAGTTTAAACTCGTTGACTACCTTTATAAAGAGATAACATCCTGAAAGTGCGAATTAAAAGATAGATTTAATGGCATCACTTGGCAAGAAGTAGTAGTTTTTATTTTTTGTAGACATAGGTAGACACAAGTTCGGGTGTAAATGGAAGAAAAATCGAACCCCTTCAAAAAGAGGCACTCTGGAACAAAAATAAAAATTGTCTCGGTATAAAAAGACTCCATTTTTACTGACCGAGGACAGAAAAGATGAAATGTAATGAAAATGAAAGGGATTTGTTTTTTTAACCAATAAATCCAAATACTTGATTGACAAAGTTCCACCAAAATTATCCAATCTAAATGTTCAGTATTGATTACTTAATATATGAATGCTAATATAAAGTATTCATTTTATTTATAAAAACAAACACTTATACATTTTAAGTCACTTGAATTACTTTGCCATCTCCTTATTTATTGCGGAGACGAAATACATATACCCATTTACCGGGGATGGCACGGTGACTGAGTGGTAACGACACGAACTGAAGTTGGTGTGCCGGGTTCGAATCCAGTTCGTTCCACAGAAACAATTTTATCAAAGACCCACATCTGACCTTGTGTTTAACCTCTCGAAGAAGATGTAAATAAAATACCCATTTACCGGCTAATTTGGCGTAATGGTTACAGTGTCCACTAATGGTCCGGGAGACCGGGGTTTAATCCTCGCTTGAGTCATACTTGATGCTCCCTTGAAGGTTAGGTACAAGGTCAAGTGTAGGTTAGGGTTAGGGTTATGGTTTAAGTGTGGGTTTGATGAAAGTGTTTCAGTGGAATGGACTGAATTCGAACTGGGTGATCCTTCCCTTTATAATGCAGAGTGTTTAGGGGGTGACAGTGGCTAAGTGGTTAGTGACTCAAGGATCTAGTGTAAGTGGAGTAATCCTGGGAAAAGAGTGGCGCCCTCCTCGACACCTCTGTATAGTAGCTAATGAAAAGGAAGCCTTCGGATCACCCTCGACTACGGTCAACATATTTACTTTTTTATACCCAGACTTGAAACTCAGTGACTACCTTTACAAAAAGATAACACCCTGAACGTGCGAATAAAAACAACAATTAAATGACAGGTTTTGATAGGTACAACACGTGTATTATTTCTTTATTATGTTTGTTTGGATATCACAGTTTTAAACTATCTTCCAAATTCTACTTTATCAACAAGTGATATATTCAACTAATACATAATTCAACATTTGAGAAAATATGATTCAAATTGAAAAGTTAATGATGATCTTTTTAAACGACAAGATTACAAATATTATATTCGGGACATCAGGAAATTTTATCGGATGCCATGCAAGCTTTGCAGGCCGAGAGCAGGCTCAATGTGTTTGTTTGAATAGTGGTAATGGAGAGGCGCTCGTGGAGCCAATTCAGGATAGTCTCCGATGTGACGTGTCATTAATAGACCAAAGGTGTTTAAACAAATCCCGCGTAAAGAGGCTCATTACTCAACTCGTCTCTACGGCGATCGGTTCCAATACACATCTGTTGAGATGATCTGCGTATCTGTAACAGTAAATAAGGAAGTTGAAAAAAGTATAAGTTTAAGTAAGATTCTTGACACGTTTTCCGTTCTAATCGCAGTCTCGTCTTGAAATTTCGTTCTTCTTTGTTTATATGTAAGCTAATGTTATTTAATGTTATCTAATGTAAATTAATTGATTAATAGTTTCCTAATTCTAAACGTATACAAATGTTATGAACGCTGACTTGAAAAGATTAATTAATTAAATGTTAATTGCTCGAGCCCCCCCCCGTCTCTCTTCTGTTTACAAAAATTCTTCGCGATGGACAGACAGACAGCCAGCCAGCCAGACAGACAGACAGACAGAGCTGCTACATATCCAGGGTTTGGCACCGATTCCGTTATTGATTGAACACATCTTTTCGTATTTGTAATCATTTTCACTGTTCATACAACATAAACATAATGATCAGTTTTCTGTTAAATAGTTTATCCAATACTTCCCAAAATGTTTCTTTTAATCTATGTTTAGCAGTGTTTCTGAATTCAGCAAATTCCATCTCAAAGTGTGTTATGCTAGTTCTACTGTTAGGCCTTTTTCCATAATTATATTACTTAATTTTAAAGAGCACACTCATATTGGTTTTATTTTTAACTTGCACTTACTCCAGTCTGACACAACATCGCTTGTTCTGTAAGGTCTCTTTGGTTAATCTCTTAAAACACTTATGGATGGTTTAAATGGTATAATGGGGTGTTACGTATCGACACTCTGCCTTACTTCTTAATTATATTAAACTATAAGCGAGCGAGAGTTGCGTTGTGTAATAGTTATAGGCGCAGCAGGTCCGACTTCGGTCACACCTATTGCATTACATTCACGAATACCATATATCCTACGTTCAGTTATGGACGAAAAAGTATGTTAGACTAGAATCTCAGACCCGGTGGAATAGTCTAGAAGAAAGTGTTAATGAATACTGACACCCTTGGCCACACTCGATTTCCAGAGCTGTCAAAAAGTTTGGTGCCTAAATGTCTGACAAGGCAGAATACAGATCAGAGAACGTTCAAGAATCGCTGATCCACAGTCAACTAGCCAGAGGTTCTGATCGAGGTCAAATTAGGATAAACATAATTTCACCCCTCTCTATTTCTCAGTTTTTTTCAAGAGTTCTCTCTTCTCTCATAGTTAAGTATGTTGGTATTAATTTTGGTAACGTGATAAGTCATCCGTCTTGAAATACTCGGTGGAAAGATATCTGAAATTCAGTTCTGATTGCACCCCTAAATAATGGAGCTTGCTTTTATCCAGGCTTCTTGGAAAAAAATCGGTTTTCTAAAAAATATTTACAGATAAATGTAGAAAAAATTACATTGTTACGTAGTTTTATCTTTATATTTTAAGAAGACACCTTTTTCAAAACAAATGTATACCTCTATTTTCATGACTGGATCATTTTTTTACTGCCTTTACACATCTAAAATATGTATTAATGTGTACGATTTCACACACAAGACATTTAATAACGTATTATACATACATGTTTTATACATATCACACACACACACCCATATATATATATATATATATATATATATATATATATATATATATATATATATATATCGTTGAATATAAGAGACAACTCATGTCTAGATATACTTTGGTAGATCCTTTCAATAGTCCGAATCAGGATCTTAGTTTCGGAGGGGAATTGGCCGATGAATTTGCCATAGTTTGGATTTGTCTACCAAGTACTTTAAGACCCATCCGGGTCCATCTTCAGGGGAATGAGGTTAATCAGTTACAGACAATGGGTTAGTATTATAGAAGGTTTTGGCGGGAAGTATGTACTAAGTACGAAACTATGGCAATACTTGCCTGCAAGAGAAGATGCTGCATCGGCTTGAGGCACTAACTGGTCTAGCCGCACTGATGAGCTGTGAAACAGCGAAACAGTCTGTATGTTGATGACTATATCAAGCTCCCTCCCTGGGTAGAGCTTATTTGTAAGGATATCGCCAACTGCCATTAGCTTTAAGGCATAGCTCATTAGGTAAAACTAATTCGAGCTCCCGGCATTTGCAATGTTTACATTGAGATATTTCTCACATTCAGTCAGTGTTGTATGATAGTGTAGGGGTTAGCAGCGCCGACGGTTGAGTTTCAATCCAGGTTTGAGGCACTAACTGGTCTAGCCGCACTGATGAGCTGTGAAACAGCGAAACAGTCTGTATGTGGATGACTATATATATATATATATATATATATATATATATATATATATATATATATATATATATGCTTCTATCAATTTCCTGTAGAATTTCTGAACCCTTGTGAATTTCATCATTATTGTTCTCACTTAATTGTTACATTCACGATAATATATACACATGCAATTATACACAGTTTACGTGTGTATAAATAGAATAACTGACTTTTCAAGGACTTCGAGAGCAAGCTGTATTTCTAAAATCCCATGTTCTCACTAACGCTATTTTTGTCGACCTTCGATCCACATATACACATTGATCCTTGCAGTTTTTTCAATTCTTTTTTTTTCGTTTCTCATGCTTATATATGAAGAGTTCGAATGCAAAACACCATAAACGCGATTCTCGAAATTATTAAATTATCGCTACAAAAGTGTTGCCTTTTATAAGCCTAACACACTACAAATATTCTGTTAAAGTAATGTGATATTTGCCTAATAGTATTGCTCTTAATAAAAAGATTTTGACGGTCGAACCTTAGATTTAAGTCATTGGGCTTTGTAAAATCTAATTTCTCAATTTAAAGAAATTTGATTTATCGTATTTTGCTTTCGAACTCTTCACATGTTTTAATACTTTCCATTCAAATAAATCGAATCAGAGTTAAATCGTATTTATTTTGAACCTTACCCACTTGTCTTCCTCATCTCACTATTTTGTGTTAGAATTACCGTACGGTCCGTAATAAAAGGAAAACTCACAAATAAAACCAGCCTTGTTATGTTTATCTCAGCATTGTTTCCTGTCGTCCTAAACTTATTGTTCTTGTTGTCACTGGACTCAATCAATGTGTGTTCAAGAGAGGTGATGTTTGTGATTGTGCAACCCTTGCTCGACTATAAATTCCTAGCGAAAGCGACATTTACAGAGATAGCTTTTGTCTTTAGAGATTCAAAGAGGTTTTTTTTCTCGCAAAAATAAATCAATTGCTCAATAGTTTTCTTTTAATAGGGTTTGAGAATTCGAGCAAACTATTTTAACTGCCCATAGTTGCAAATGGCATTTATCATTTAGAAAGTTTCATTTAAATGAGTTTTAATTCCTCTCTTTTACACTGCTCCGGTTATGCGGGTGAAAAAACTGTAAGTTCACGAAATGATGATAAACAGTATGATTTAATTATTAAACTACGGTTGAACCAGGCTAGAATTGTTTTAGACTTATTAGTATTTGAAAGCAGACTCCATTAAATAAATGTTTGAAGCTAGACTCCATTAAATTCGTTTTTGAAAGCAGGCTCCATTAAATACGATTTTGAAAGACGATTCCTTTAAATTCGATTTCGAAAGAAGACCCAATAAAGTTATTTTTTGAATGCATGCTCCATTATATTAGATTTTGAAAGCAGACACCATTAAATTCGTTTTTTAAAGCAAACATCAAATAAGATTTTGTACGCCGACCCAAATAAAGTATATGTTGAAAGCAGGCTACATTAAATTCGTTTAAACTCCATTAAACTTTTCTTTAAAATAAGGCTCCAATAAATTCTTTTTTGAACTAAATTAGTTTTCGAAAGCAGACACCATTAAATTATATGTTGAAAGCAGGCTACATTAAATTCGTTTTTGAAATTAAACTCCATTAAACTTTTCTTTGAAAGAAGGCTCCAATAAATTATTTTTTGAAAACAGGCTTCACTAAATTAGTTTTTGAAAGCAGACACCATTAAATTATTTTGGAGGCAGGCTTCATTTAATTAGCTCTTGAAATCAGACACCATTAAATTATTTTGGAGGCAGGCTTCACTAAATTAGTTTTTGAAAACAGACAGCATTAAATTATTTTGGAGGCAGGCTTCACTAAATTAGTTTTTGAAAGCAGACACCATTGAATTATTTTGGAGGCAGGCTTCACTAAATTAGTTTTTGAAAGCAGACACCATTAAATTATTTCGGAGGCAGGCTTCACTAAATTAGTTTTTGAAAGCAGGCACCATTAAATTGTTTTGGAGGCAGGCTTCACTAAATTAGTTTTTGAAAGCAGACACTATTAAATTATTTTGGAGGCAGGCTTCACTAAATTAGTTTTTGAAAGCAGACACCATTGAATTATTTTGGAGGCAGGCTTCACTAAATTAGTTTTTGAAAGCAGACACCATTAAATTATTTCGGAGGCAGGCTTCACTAAATTAGTTTTTGAAAGCAGGCACCATTAAATTGTTTTGGAGGCAGGCTTCACTAAATTAGTTTTTGAAAGCAGACACTATTAAATAATTTTTGAGGCAGGCTTCACTAAATTAGTTTTTGAAAGCAGGCACCATTAAATTGTTTTGGAGGCAGGCTTCACTAAATTAGTTTTTGAAAGCAGACACTATTAAATAATTTTTGAGGCAGGCTTCACTAAATTAGTTTTTGAAAGCAGACACTATTAAATAATTTTTGAGGCAGGCTTCACTAAATTAGTTTTTGAAAGCAGGCACCATTAAATTGTTTTGGAGGCAGGCTTCACTAAATTAGTTTTTGAAAGCAGACACTATTAAATAATTTTTGAGGCAGGCTTCACTAAATTAGTTTTTGAAAGCAGACACTATTAAATAATTTTTGAGGCAGGCTTCACTAAATTAGTTTTTGAAAGCAGACACTATTAAATAATTTTTGAGGCAGGCTTCACTAAATTAGTTTTTGAAAGCAGACACTATTAAATAATTTTTGAGGCAGGCTTCACTAAATTAGTTTTTGAAAGCAGACACTATTAAATAATTTTTGAGGCAGGCTTCACTAAATTAGTTTTTGAAAGCAGACACCATTGAATTATTTTGGAGGCAGGCTTCACTAAATTAGTTTTTGAAAGCAGACACCATTAAATTATTTCGGAGGCAGGCTTCACTAAATTAGTTTTTGAAAGCAGGCACCATTAAATTGTTTTGGAGGCAGGCTTCACTAAATTAGTTTTTGAAAGCAGACACTATTAAATAATTTTGGAGGCAGGCTTCACTAAATTAGTTTTTGAAAGCAGACACTATTAAATAATTTTTGAGGCAGGCTTCACTAAATTAGTTTTTGAAAGCAGACACCATTGAATTATTTTGGAGGCAGGCTTCACTAAATTAGTTTTTGAAAGCAGACACCATTAAATTATTTCGGAGGCAGGCTTCACTAAATTAGTTTTTGAAAGCAGACACCATTGAATTATTTTGGAGGCAGGCTTCACTAAATTAGTTTTTGAAAGCAGACACCATTAAATTATTTCGGAGGCAGGCTTCACTAAATTAGTTTTTGAAAGCAGGCACCATTAAATTGTTTTGGAGGCAGGCTTCACTAAATTAGTTTTTGAAAGCAGACACTATTAAATAATTTTTGAGGCAGGCTTTACTAAATTATTTTTTGAAAGCAGACACCATTAAATTATTTCGGAAGCAGGCTTCACTAAATTAGTGTTTGAAAGCAGACACCATTAAATTATTTTGGAGGCAGGCTTCATTAAATTAGCTTTTGAAATCAAACTGTATTAAATTATTTTCTGGAAA
>OY744534.1:57952553-58005053 GCA_963556195.1 Sepiola atlantica
CAAGGCTTTTCAAAGATCGAGATGTTATCATCAGAGGAATTATACAGATAGATAAGTTGGCAATAGAAAAGCCTTGGCTTAAGGAAAGAATAATACACATAATTTTATTACAGAATATACCTTGCATTTAACAATCGAAGTTTGATATACATTTGGACATTCGTGCATGTTTATCACTCTTCGTCCATCTATCTTTATAATTGCTGTATCTCGTATATTGAGCCTTTACTATTTCACTATAGGTTCTTTCTACTAAAAGTTTATTTTAGTTTCATATTTATTATATATATATATATATATATATATATATATATATATATATATATATATATATATATATATATATATATGAGAGAGAGATTATTTCGGATGTGTAGATGATTTAACAATTTACTTTGGACGACTATTTATGATAACAATCACAAAACCTAAACACAATTGAATCTATTTGTAAAGGCCAAGCGAGAAAACATTATCCTCTTCTTGATACACAGAGGAATAAATAGAAAATAAGTAGACACTGAAATGAATAGGCTGACACAAGTAAAATTAATAAAAAAATAAAATAAACGTGTAGATCAATGCTGACGTAGACACACAATTACCGTATCAAATCAAATTCCAACCATTAACTTGACACCAACCATTTATAAACAAATTGTCGACAACTGACAAGGGTTACGGTACAAGAAAAAAATAGGTTCACTATTCAGGTAGCCATTTCTCAATGACTACCGAATGATCTTTAGATATAGAACACCAAAACGCACACTCTTTCTTTTTCCTGTCTCTCTTTATCTCTCCCTTTTTATCTATCCATATGACTCTACTAATTTTCTTTCGAACAACTCTCGCCTGTACTCAATTCAAGTGCACAATTTATCCTAATTATTTAGACATTCTATTTACAGAATAGTTTGTTTTAATTTAAATTGTGATTAACTGTGCACAGTCGATCACGTCACAAAACGATGACGTCGTGCATCGAACCGTAAAAAACTAGAAAAACAGCCTGAATCTCTAGGGATCTTGTATATCTTGCTATATGTGCCTGTATATATATATATATATATATATATATATATATATATATATATATATATATATATGATAATTTTATTTACACAGACATGTACAAAATCTGCGACACTGGCATGTCGATGTTATCGATCAACAGTTACTATAAACTGAGATTTCATCAGGCAGAGTTAGAATCCGATCTTAACCTCAGATCATATTTGGAGAGAAATATGATCTGAGGTTAAGATCGGATTCTAACTCTGCCTGATTAGATCTCAGTTTATAGTAACTGTTGATCGATAACATCGACATGCCAGTGTCGCAGATTTTGTACATGTCTGTGTAAATAAAATTATCATATATAAAGCTCTATTTTGATATTGAGCACTTTTTATAAACCCGGTTAAAACTCTCTGGATTACCACCCTGTGGATATTTTTCACCTGGATTATTACCATTATTATATATATATATATATATATATATATATATATATATATATATATATATATAAATAAATTTTTCGTGGTACAAAATTTAATAACGGCGAGGAATACGGACGTTTGTGACTTTTTAGGAGGGTAGAATGAGATTAAACAAATTTAAAAACGAGAGAAAACGATTAAAAAGAAATTAATTAATGTACTGAGCCGGCTTTCGTCCACACTCATCACAGTATTAACGTGGAAGTAATTAAATACGACTAAAACCTTAAAAAATAATGAAAACTAGTGACAAGTTTAGGAGAAACAAAATTATATATATATATATATATATATATATATATATATATATATATATATATATATAAGTTAGTAGGAAAGAGCCCAAGCGAATTGCTCGATTGCTCGATTATTTAAAAAATTCCAAAATAAAAGTGTAATATTTATTTATATATATTACAGAATATTAGAACAATAGCGATACCTTCGGTTTCAAATCCTAATAAAAAGATACCTATAATAAGCCTCTTTACCGAACTCTCGTGAGCTTCTGTTCATGTCTGTCTACCCGGGAAAGGTAACCATGTTACTCTGATCTTCTGTAATACGTATATATATATATATATATATATATATATATATATATAGTAAGCAATTAAGCTACACAGAAGCCCCCGCGGGAGGGGGTGTAATCTTCAGGCAAAAATGCATGGGGTTATTTTTGCCGGGTGTTTTTAAATACACGGCTAGCTAGTTTACCAATCAGATTATTTGTTGTTCTCTCAGCCAATCGTTGGGCTTTCCACGAACAAAGGTGTTGCTAGTGTTACTTCCTATATCCTGTTCTATTGTTCTGTTTTCTATAGATCGGCCTATACCCCGTTTCCTTGTATTTAAAAACACCCGGCAAAAATAACTCCACGCATTTGAGTCTGAAGATTCCCCCGGGGATGAAACACGGGAGCCTCTGTGTAGCTTAATTGCCATAAATATATTTTCATAGCTTACTACCTAGCTCTACTTACGTATCGAGAACTGTTGAAGTAAATACTGACAATTGATATATAAAAAATGATGTATCCTTATAAAATCTTATGTGGATAGATAATATATATATATATATATATATATATATATATATATAAAATGAATATTTGTTTTTTGTTCATTATCTGTGTACGTATTACGTTTCGTTCTTTATAATCGGGACTCATCAGCATAGAGAAATAACTATTCACTAGTGGTCATGCGATTCGAAACCCCGAACTCCGACATCTAGAACCACTTAATAGTAAGTAACATGTTACACAGAATACAAGCTGCAATAAAGCCAATTAGTTCAGGAATAAAATTATCACATTAAAAGACTATAAAACCTTCAAACTGTACGACTTTAAAAATAGATGAAGCATGCTGGTTATGTTTTGTTTTATTTTGTTTAATTCATAGCGAAACCTATTTAAATGATACAATAGAAATAACTCTTCTTTCAAATATTTATTTAGTCTTATGCAATTAAATTTTGAATACGTAGGAATTTAAAAAAGCAGCGATTATTTAGTCAAAATGTTATTTACTTTAGACAATAGCCTGCACGCAGTGATCAAATAATGCTAAAATATCGTGTCTATCAATATAATTAATCTTCGAAGTGAGTAATTCACAGTATGTTATTGCGAAAGTAAAGTTTAAATGCTTATGCAGTTTGTAGTATGATGGTAAAATATGTGAAGAGTAGAGGGGATGCTTCATATTTTTGTTCTCAAAGATTAAACACATTTAATTGATATTAACAAAGGTCATAGGGGCACATATTTTGTTTATCGTGCGAGACTCATTCGTCTATATTCTTTGAGAGGAAACACATTTAGTTTGTGTTTTTACTTATATTTCCAACATTTATTGGATCGTAAATTAATATTTTTAAATCGAATTTCATGTAACTTGATTTAATTTAAAGTGTTACCATGTTTTATAGAATCGTATTTGTTTATCTAAAAGCATATTCCCTGTCTTATAGGCGGTTTGTTATGCATTTAAATATGTTCTTTGTTTTTCCAATAATGTTTTATTTAAAAATATCAATTTACTTTAAAACAATACAAAAGTGTAGGATTAAAAAAACAACAATTAATTGGTTGTTAATATGTTTTTTTCTTTAAATGTGAGAGTGGGATATTTTTTAAATTATTATTATTATTATTTGCACCCACTTGAGGTTCTCACACAAGTTATCGTCAGTGAATGCTCACCGACAACAAACAGTCGTGTTCCTTGGAGGCTAAGTGACAAAAAGCCTCCCCAGAGTTCCAGTATTCTCCACCTTTTGTCGATCACCACGGCAAATGACCTTGCGGTATTGCAACAGCCGCCTACCATTGATTTCACGCTGGCAACGACCATTAGTCTCTCCTAGGATTTGTGTGGCAATAAACCTCTCAAATGTCCCAGCACTCTCCGCACGCTTCCAGTGGAGGTCTGGATAGTAGTGTCCCTCCTCAGTCTTTCAATCCTCCTTGACCCTCTACGACTATATTGTGTAGTGTCAGACGAGGTCGGTGCCATTTTTTTGGGGGAGGGGGGCAGCTGATGATGTGTCTTGTAATTTCTGTTCTTTAGTTATTGTTGTGGTTTTCTTCTTGTGGTTTTTTGTTCTTCCTGTTGTAACTTAAATGTGATTTGTTACTGTTCGTATCTTATGTGGGTTTTGTTTCGCATTCGAAGAATTTTCCTTAATATTGCAGCTGTTTTTATCATTGCTGTCTTTTGTATGGTCTCAGTCATCCCTTTGATTTCAATTTCTTTCAGTCTTTCCTACAGTTTTTTTGAGGACTGTTCCTACTGTCACTACGATTATTAGTGTTAAATTTACTTTCTTCATGCTTCATATTCTTTTCGGTTCTTTGGCAAGTTCCGTGTATTGTCTTTGTTTTTCTGTCTCTTTTATCTTCACTCTGTTGTCTGATTGAACGGTAAACTCTACGATTTGGCAGGAGTTTTTCTTCTTGTCGATTATTATAATATCCGGTTACTTTGCTTGCATGAATTTATCTGTTTATACATCATATCCCACAGGATTTTGTGTGTTTCGTTTCCCAGTAAATACTGTTCTTGTTTATGTTTGTACCATTTGTCTGCGTGTTCGAAATGCAATCGTTTGCACAGTTCCCAGTGTACTGCTTTCCCCACACAGTTATGTCTGTTCTTGTATTCTTTTTGGACTAGTTTGCTGCATTCACTTATTATATGATTTACTGTTTCGTTTTTTAATCCACACTTTCTGCATTTACGGTTTTCCTGATTTTTATCTATTTTAGCTTTGATGTTATAAGTCCAAATCGCATAGTTCTGAGCAGCCATCAGTAAGGATTCCGTTTCTCTGTTCAAGTGTCCTTTTCTTAGTCATGCACAGCTATTTCCGTTTTTTTCTCTTGCCAGATTATTATTATTATTATTATTATTATTATTATTATTACTATTATTATTATTATTATTATTATTATTATTATTATTATTATTATTATTATTATTATTATTATTATTATTCCATAGTAGTCTAAACTTTTGGGTGTGTTTAGTGTTAGGGTTAGGGTTAGTTATATTTGTTTCTTAACATTAAGTCAATTCTTTTGACTTTACATATTCAAGTTTTACCTTAACATTCGTCGTTCATAACAGGCAAGTCTTTGGCAGAATTGGAAAAGAAATTGTCTCGTCACTCTGTTTAATCAATTTATGGTAGCTTTTCGTTATAATTCTAATCGTTCTAATTACAACAGGAATCACCTTTACTTCTTTACATTTCCATGGTCGAACTAATCCCCATTTTAGATCTTGATATTTATGTTTTCATATTCTTTTCCCTTGCACTCTGGTATCGAAAGAGCAGGTGTATCAATGATTAAACAAATTATCTTGTTTTTGTTTATTTTTATTATTATTATTAGTAGTAGTAGTAGTAATAATAGTAGTAGTAGTAGTAGTAGTAGTAGTAGTAGAAGTGTTAGTAGTAGTATTACTTGATCTCACTAGGAGTTCTCACACAAGTAATCGTCATTGATTGCTCACTAATAATAACCAGTAGTGTTCTATGGAATCTGAGTGACAATAAGCCTCCCCAGATTCCCAGTACTATCTACCTCTTTTTGATAACCATTGCAAATTACTTTACAGTATCGCAGCAGCCACTTACCATTGCTTTTTTGTTGGTACCGACCATTGGTCTTCTCTAAGATCCGCTTGGCAATAAGCCTCCCCAAGGTCCCAGCACTCTCCGCACTCATTAAGTTGAGGTCTGGTTTATGCTCTCGCTCCTCGGTCTTCTTTTCTCTCCCTGAACCTTCATGACAATTTTGCGAGGTGTCAGCCGAAGCTGGTACCATCACTTTTCTTGTGTGTCTTGCAGTTTATTTCCATTGGGTTCATGTGGTAGTGTTCTTCCTGTTGTTTTGTTTTCTTCCTGTTGTAACATCATTGTGACTGGTTACCATTCGTAACTTATGCGGGTTGGTTGCCGCATTCGAGTATTTTCCTTAGGATTGAAGCTGTTTTTTTCATTGCCGTCCTGTCTATGGTCCGAGTAATCCTTTGGATACTGATTTCCACCAGTCTTTTTCCAGGTTTTTGGGACTGTTCTAAGTGCTTCTACGATTCTTGGTATAATGTTGACTTTCTCCAAGCTCAATATCGCTTGCAATTTTCTGGCAAGTTACGTGTATTTGCTTCGTTTTTCCGTCTTTTTCATTATCACTCTGTTGTCTGCTGGGACGGCAAAATCCACGATTTGGCAGGATTAGTCCTTTTTATTGACTATTATGACATCTGCTCTCCTTGCTTGTATAGGTCTATCTGCTTTCACCTCCATGCTCCAGACGATTTTGCGATTTTCGTTTTCTAGTACTGTATCTGGTGTATGTTTGTATCATTTGTCCGCGTATTCAAAATGCAGTCGCTTGCACAGTTACCAGTGCACCGCTTTTCCCACGCAGTCGTGTCTGTTCTTGTATTCTTTTAGGGCTAGTTAGCTGCATTCATTTATTATATGATTTACTGTTTCGTCTCTTTTCCTCCACACACGCTGATGTATAGAGGTTTCGGAGACTGTTGTGTCCTTACCTGGCATCTATTTCTATATTGATCTTTTCGCCAACCTGTTGGAATTTTAAAGTTTCTGAGGCTTCATCGGAAAGGTAGTGATAAAAGTTGATGTAAGCGCTGTTAACTCCTTGAATTTTCAAAGCTGTGAACATAAGGTTGAGTTAATTCGATGCGGTAATTTTATCGTCCGATAGTTAAATGTATATGACCATATGCGAAGCCATGCTGTTCTCAGAACCATATCATCAGTTTTTGATGAGTGGAACTGCAACGACTGTTACCCGTGCATTAGGAAGATGTGTGCTCACACCCAACTCCTCTTGATCAGCCGTGTTCTATGTATACCCATGCATATTAACAGAGTAACCGCGAGCTTGATGTGGCTTCTCACCACGTATGGACGGTCATTCACTGCGGATACGCAATATTTTGCACATGACATAGAGCTGGGTTGCATTGAGACCAGTCGAAGACACCCGTAGAAGAAAACTTAGAAAGGTACTTGATTTCTGCAAACGCTTTATCCTATGTACAATGTTCTGAACACGTTCACAGTGAATCATATACATATAAGTACTTGTTCTCTGTGTCTTTAAGCCATCAAACTTAATCAATGAAGAAAAGTAAACAACATATTTCATATAGATTTATCGAATGTCTATAGAAAAAACTAGACGACGATATTGTTGTTTTTTTCTCTTTGATTGTGTTCGTCAGTTCAATGAAAACGTGCAGAAATCTCCGCAGAATAAGGAATAACCTTTGTAATTAGGGACAAAGGAATATCTAGATAGTTGATAAGTCGGCCGGCTTTTTAGTACGGATTTAATATAGATCCAGGTCTTGAGTTTATTTCCCCCTCTCGTCATCATGATGGTGACAAGAGAAGAGAGAAAATAGCATGGCAAGACTCAAACTGTTGTGTTTCGCGCGCATCCAGTTGTGGGCGGAAATCAACAAGCTTCCGATGCGCAAGACAGCGGTGCGCTAAAGGCCTATGTATTAATACTCCGACCAAATTACGACTCGATATAACCCTAGATAGTGTGTATACCTATCAACCAAAATAAGTCCGGTATCCAACTGTAACATTACCCATGCTGTGTCCTTATATCATAAAACTTAATCAAGGAATAAAAGTAAACAACATTCTCTATATAGATTTATCGAATCTCTAATAAGGATACTTGACAACGATATTAATCTTTCTTCAGTTCAAATATAACTTACCTTTCTTTTTCTTTTTTAGGAAACCGTATATTCAATTCTTATCTTTAAGACACTGACATCATTTCTTAAATCTTACTCGCGTGGATTAAATCTTAGATTTCGCATTTTTTTTTCTTTTTCGTATTATCATAAAATGAAAGTAATTACTTATAATCAAGTATGAAAATGTATCTTAGAAAGGAAACCATAAAAGTTGATGCATAAAAATATATATGGATATATTCCACAAACTGTAATATTAAATACCTGTGATGTATTTATTTCACTACTATAAGTTAAACTCAGTTAAATCGAGTATTATGACATTTAAAAGAGGCAGTATATATATATATATATAATATATATATATATATATATATATATATATATATATATATATATATGTATATATATACATATACATATATATATATACATAGGTATATATATGAATACATATGTATTAACTTAATATGCGAGAAACAATCGATTATTACGAGATTTAATATATATATATATATACATGTATATATATATATTGTATTATTATTTGATCCACATATATCTAAATGTAATATTATTAAAATATCATATATCATATATCGATTTTCAGTATTTATTTCAACAGTGCTCAATACGGGAGTAAAGCAAAGTGTATATATATATATATATATACAAATATATATATATATATATATATATAAATATATATATATATACAAATATATATATATATATACAAATATATATATATATACAAATATATATACATATATACACATATATATACACATATATACATATATATACATATATATACATATATATGTACACATACATATATACACACAAATATACATATATATACATAAGTATACGCATATACATATATATATACATATATATACACATATATATATATATACATACATATATATAAAGATATGTGTATATAGGTGTATATATGTGTATATGCGTATACATATGTATATATATACATGTGTGTGTATATATGTATGTGTATATATATATATATGTATATATATGTGTATATATGTATACATATAGATAGATAGATACATATATATATATACATATATATAGATAGATATATACATATACATACATAGATAAATATATACATATATAAATATATATATACATATATATATGCATATATATACATACATATATACATATGTATCCACTTACAAGCTATCTATCTATAAATATATATATATATGTAAATATATATATATAAACATAGATAAATATATACACATAAATACATATATATATATATCCATATATATGCATACATACATATATATATATACATACATATATATATATATATATATATATATATATATATATATATATATATATACATATGTTACAGCATGGCCTGCGTTTCTAGAAGGTGTGATGATCAGCTAGTATTAGTTGTGCATCGTGTAAAAGAAATAGAATTCAGGTAAACTAAGTACAAAACTTGAGGGCATTGAAAAATTAGGACGCATGTATGGACGTACGAAAGATCGCCTAAATTGCGCGGATTGTGACGGTGTCACCGCGTACAAAGTGAGTGCAAAAGAGGCTCTCGCGCTCGCCAAGAAAAGACGGGATAATCTCCAGACGCCGGTGTTGGGGACTGTTTTCTTTACTCTTTCGTTGAAATTGTTTTTATTGTCTTTTAAATGAAATTGTTTAGTGTTGTAATTAATGTATTGTTGTAAATTGTATGATTTGTATGTTGAGAGGAGTTTTCCATTCGCCCGTCGGTTCGATTTTTATTTTTTTATTGTTGCTTTTTTGTAGAGTTTATTCGCTTAAGTGAGAGTACAAAAAAAAGTTACGTAAAGGATTATTTAAAAAAGAAGGAAAAAAAAGACAGATAATTAAGTTTTTGGGTCAGCCATGCAATAGGTTCAGGTGTGTATGTTGGATTAGGGAATCCTTGTGGTCGACGGCAGTGAGGATCGGTTTGGGTTGGGTCGTAGATACCCTTGGGCAGGGTTTTGTTTTTTTCGGGAATATCCTATTGTGCATAGTATGCAAAGGTCTATGAGATGAAAGGGATCACCGAAGGTTCGCCGCATGGTCCCTTGATTAGGGCGGTCGCGGGTGTCGACTTGGCAGATTCGAGCAAGGTTCGTGCCACATGCGTTAGAATTGCGAACTGGAGAATGACCACGAAAAGACAGTGGTCAGTTACAAAGATTGAATTTTTGTGACCCAGGTTTTGGCCGCGACTACATTGATTCATATGTTGTGAGTGGTGTTAGATTTTAGGTTTTGAGATGTGGTCCCATCTTTGGATTTTGAATGTTTGCCGGCAGGTCCGCGGTGATGACTCTTCACCCCCTCACCGCATAGTTAGAATCACGGGAAGGGTGCGAAGAAAATTGATGTTTGCTACACATCAAAGGGATTTGGGAGTTAATTGGCGGGTGCGGAGCGTCTTACGTATGCGTGTCGGTGACTAGATAGCACCATGGAGGGGATCGATCGATTTTAAAAAGGAGGTACCGGGTGTTAATGAATTTGATTAAAAGATTATAGGTTGGGCTTAGTTTTTGGTCATTCGGCGTGTTCCAGGAGCAGTAATGATTCGATGTCACATTTCACCCCACTACCGTATCGACCAGATAGAACCATGGGATGGGGTCCTCCACGTAAAAAGGATTGGGAGTTAGAGACATGGGTGATTGTTCGCGGATATTTGCGCCGGGGCACTGGGATGTCCGAAGTATATGGTCCAGATTAGTAAGCAATGTAGGGATGGTACCTCACGTAGATACTGGAGGCTGACCATTTAATTTTACATGTTAAGGAAAGGGGTTTCTGTTTTGTGCCCCTATATCGCGGTAATACACTTAATTAGCAATCGGTCGTATACCGATGATGCGAAGAATGAGAGGTGTGTGTGTATTTATAAACAAATAAAAAAGTTTTTGGTAATGGATGTAGATATTTATGAGAAAATTTCTTCAGGGAAGAACTTTTGAAAGATGAGGAAGAAAGGAATGTTACATTATGGCATGCCCTGCGTTTCTATAAGGTGTGTAGATCAACTAATATTAGTTGTGCATCGTGTAAAAGAAATAGAATTCAGGTAAACTAAGTACAACACTTGAGGGCATTTATAAATTGGGACGCATGTATGGACGTACGAAAGATCGCCTGACTTGCGCGGATTGTGACGGTATCACCGCGTACAAAGTGAGTGCAAAAGAGGCTCTCACGCTCGCTATGACAGGGTGATGAGGTCATAGGTGAAACAAAAAGGCGATCGAGTGCAGTTATGGGATTCGTTGAAAGGGCAGGGCTCTGACGTCACGGATCCCTGGTGAGAAATTGAGTTTTAAAAAGAGTCAGAAGTGTTATAGCGAGATAGGCGATCGACCTTCTCTGTGGGTCCCGAGTCGGGCCAGAAGCGGCCCCGGACGAATCGAGTATGTAATCGTTCGTAATAAGGGGTGTATCTCTTCGGATATCCAGCCATAATGTCCCGGGCATCGTCGAGTGTCCCCAGCAGAGGGATTGAATGTATGAAGATCCAAAGCAGATGGAAAACTCCCCCACCGTGAATAAATGATGAAATCTCTCTCAGAAAAAAATCGTCTCCGAATGTCTTTGTCTTCGTGCTTGGAACGGAATCTGCTCCCAAAACAGATACTCCACGACGATCACAAGCCAGCAACAAAGATGAGGTGCCAACGAACTCACAACCAGCGACGAACGAACCTGTAAGGTAATTGTCTTAGTTCATTATCAAAAGAGACTTAAAAGACTATATTTAAATTGTTATATTGGAAATGCTATGTTTGAAAATGGACCGACAGTTTAAAGACTTAAAAGTTCCATTAAAATCGTCCTAAGGAAACTGTGTTTAAAAGTGACTTTTGAAAATTGTGCTTGAAGTGACTCTTAAAATATGTGTTAAAATGACTTAAAAAACATGCGTTTAAAATGTTTGCTTAAAAAATGACTATAGAAATGTTTTACAGAAAATGTTTTACAAAAGTATTAAAAAAAGATTGTAACCACTTTTAACCCTCTCATGAACTTTTCGCATTGTTGTCGGCCCGGAGAGTATATAATTCGAACTGTTGAAGTGGTTTCGGAGAACTGGCTCAGTCGGGATGATTAGCGATAAAATATTAATAACAATGATAAATCCTCTCTGTGGTTCTACTGTAACGTGTAATTTTTAGTGATTATGTAACACACACACACACACACACACACACACACATATATATATATATATATATATATATATATATATATATATATATATCCACTTACAATGTTGTAAGGAGATATAATTTGTTATGTATATATTTTCAGTATTTACTTCAAAAGTGCTCGATACGTAATTAGAGCTAGGTAGTATGTTATAAAAATATATTTTACATAGCTACACAGTGGCTCCTGCGTTTCATCCCCGGAGTAATCTTCAGGCTAAAATGCATGGATTTAGTTTTGCCGGGTGTTTTTATTGCCAAAAGTATATTTACTTAACTTACAGTGTATATATATATTACTTGAATTCCTTATAAATCACAAAAAATGGGTTAATGGTTCAATAATGTATGCGTTACCAGAACTCAAAATACTAATTTAATACATCTTTTGAATTTGTTTCAAAAACATTTTTATTCATACACTTGTTTCTACCCATTTTCAAAACATACATTTTTTCTTGATAATAAATTTAAGATATTCCAAAGAGCCTATTCAGTGAGTATCAAGGGGATAGAGATACTTAATCTATTAAGATTTTGTTGAACTCAAAGATATCTTAACTTTAAGGATATTGCATTTTTGTGACTCTCCCAACAAATGTTTATGCTCTCCCGACAATTTTTTATGACTATTTCCAACAAATGTTTATGACTTTCCCAACAATCAAAATATATACAAACTATGGTAATCTGTAATGCAATTGTCTTGGTAACAAACTATGTTTTTCGGATACATGATATTTTCGTTTTAGGTAAAATGTTAGTGAAATATTGGAGGAATATAGAGGATGTTTCAAACTTTATATCCAAGCTCTCGAAACTCAGTTACAGTTAAACAGAAATATCAACTTCGTACGATTTCTAGAGTCCATTAAATTCATACTGTACACATTCTTATAGTTTCTTTTATAAGAAAAAGTAATACTGCAAGGAAAGTTATTTTTTACTTTAATTATTAGATCATAAATTAATATATTAAAACAGTATTTCATGAAGTCTAAAGGTGTTTTTATTTATGAACTCTCTAATTTTTGTAGAATAATACACGCTTATATTAAAACATATTTATTGTTATATTTGAAGGTTGAAAGTTCAATCCTCGGTGCTAGCGATACGAAGAATTGCGAATTACTGAAGACTTCTCCCAGTGACAGAACAAGAGCATGCTACCCCCTTTAATTAAATAAAGGGTTCCGTTCGAAATTCCGTCCAGATTCCCCAGTTCGAAGAGATACATCTGAAGAAGGTCGGAGGTTACAGCGGCCGAAACGTTATGATGATAAAACTCAAGATGAGTCATGTATTTCGAATAACCATAATGATACATATGTATTGCTTTTGAGCGATATATTCTGTATTAAAAATGCTATATTGTTTGATGTTTCAGAATAATTATTTGATTTTAAACAATACTTTTAATGTATTTTTGAATAGGCGTGTCTACTGTCTGGGTTTAAAGAAATATTTCAGTAGGATAATTTATTTTTATTCTATAGTTTTTATGTCTCTTTGGTCATCTCTATTTTTAAGTATCTCCCAATTCAAAATTCAAAAATAACATTTCACAGAAATGCAGACGTTAATATATAGATCGAATTATTTTAAATAGTTCATCTCATAGTTTCCTAAAATGTTGAAAACATTCCGTTTATTTACCGTTATTTCTGAATTATTTTTTACATTATATTTTGAAGATCCATTTGAAAGTACTTCACTGTCAGCTGTTAATCTTCGCAACGGAACAACCGCCATTTTTAATTAATTAATATATAATGAAGTTATTTTTAAAGAGCTTTTCAATGTCATAGTATGGGTAAATCTCCCATTTGGGAATGCAAACATCTACATTAGATTTGATCCTATAGTCATTAGACACCCATTAAGCAAGATTATTCCAATCTATTTGTTTCGTATGACCCCTTACGCTTAGTCTTTAAATGTTAGACCTCTTTTAGAGTCAAAATCATGTAATACATTTTAATCAAAATACGAATAAGCATTTTAGACATAAGATTTAGTAACATTATATCTTGATTTTAATCTGTATAAGTGGACATAAAGGTTGTGCAAAACTAGTTTGTTCTAGGAATTAAATTTTCCATTCCTGGGACGTGTTATCATATAAATATACGTTATCAATGTAGAAAAGTTAACAAAATCTGACGCATACCCTGATCGATCCGCTATGCACGGCAATGCATAACTATTTTCATCTTATTTAACAACTGGTATATGTGTTTCAGGTCGAATTCAACTTCCTTTTTTTTCTTTTTCGAGAAACCGTATATTTACTACTTATATTCCTGGTGCTGTCATGAATTTGACATCTAACGTGTTTGGATCTAATCTAAGATTTCATTTTCTGTTTTTCTCTTATTTCCGTATTATGTTTAAATAAAAAAGGTCGGGTGTATAAGCAAGTTTATCACAAAGTGAACGATAGGGATTCAAAATTACGTAATACGTGACAATGTTTGAAATCAGAAAATGTACATTTTTCTTTTTTATCATAGGTTTTAAAATCTTCTAAATAATTATTCCGATGAAATGCGTGTGATCTAAATAGGTTTGTAAAACATTGTAAAATAGCAAAGACATATATTTCGCTTTATTGACATAACTCGGTCTCAGTAAGCGAATGTCTATGATATATGTAAGCTGGCACTAAATTACTGAATATATAACTATACAACAGCATATATTGGAACCCTATAGATGTTTCATTTTCACTTTGCGGAGTTCTTTTTTATTCACACACTCGCGAACGGAATAAACTGATGATTTAATGACGTTACCAACGCAAACACGAGTTCCAACAAGAATGTAGTGATATATATATATATATATATATATATATATATATATATATATATATGAAATGGGTGTTCTTGTTTAGAAAGCATTGTTTATATTGTAATATAAATTATTAAAAATAAGAACGTCATACAATGCATTTTAATTTTATTATTTTTTTTCAAATTTTTTTTTCCATTAAATTTTATGATATACTTCATCATCAAGAGATCCCTCACCCCACATTCGCTCCAAAAACAGACGAATTGAAAACACACCAAAAACGATGAGAAAAAAAAATGTATTTAATATATATTTTTTTATTATTACTTTTAAAATTCTGATGATGAAGTATATCTTCGAAAATTTAATTGAAAAAAAAAATTGAAAAAAGTTAATACAATTAAAATGCATTGTATGGCGTTCTTATTTTTAATAATTCATATTTCCATATAAACAATGCTTTCTCAACAAGAACACCGATTTCTAATTCAATTTGCACGCCCACGTGCCATGTTTTCTTGAATCAAGAGACCCTCATCTCACATTCGCTCCAACAACAGACGAATTGAAAACACACCAAAAACGATGAGACAAAAAACGAAAATAAAAGGGTATTTAATATATATTTCTCTATGATTATTATTTTTTAAATTCTGATAATGAAGTATATCTTCGAAAATTTAATTGAAAAAAAAAATTGAAAAAAGTTAATGAAATTAAAATGCATTGTATGGCGTTCTTATTTTTAATAATTCATATTATATGCATATATATATATATATATATATATATATATATATATATATATATATATATATATATATATATAATTTTGCTAACAACACCAATCGCGTTTCAGTGATTGCACCTCACGGAGCTAAAAATAATTATGAGAAAACAAAATTCGGACAATGGATAGATAGAAAAACAAAACATAAATCAGAAACAGAAACCAAACGCAACAATAATAACTACACAGCGGGGTAAAAAGCCCGCAGTCCAATCTACATAATAATATAGCCGTTTAGTCGGTAGATAGACCATGTAAATTTACTGTCAACTTTAGCAAGATTAGTCAGTTTATTTTGAAACTGTCACTTTTGGGTTTTATCGGAGAAAGTTCAATTAATTACGGTTTTCCTTTTTTGTGTTATTTACTCTCGACATCATGTTATTTATTTAGTGTTTACTTTATTAATTATAGTATCCGTAGGCAAAAATAAAAGTGTCATTCTCGTTCCCTTACGAATAGACCGATTTCGCTTAATATATATATATATATATATATATATATATATATATATTATTTTAATTTCATTATTTTCTATTTATCTATTTATCTATTTTTCTTCCTCAATCATCCTACATTGTACACATTTTAAATATTTAATTGGTCCCCCGATTTATAAAATCGGGGGACTTATTTTTTGAAGCATGTCCGTCCGTCCGGATTTTTCTCCGCAACCATCCATTGAATTTCTCTGAAATTTTGCATGAAGTTGTAACTTTTGTCAGGTTAGAAAATGACATTCTCCGATTTTTAAAAAAAAAATCTGGTTAGCTCCCCAGGGGGTCAAATGGCCCCGAAATGGCAAAAAATGACATTTTTTGCCCCATAATTTTTCATCCATCCATTCAATTTCTCTGAAACTTTGCCAAAAATTTAAGGCAATTGTTCCTAATAGATAATAAGTATCGCTGATCCTTGGAAAAAATCTGGTTCGAGCCCCCAGGGGGTCAAATGCCCCCCAAAATGGCAAAGAATGACCATTTTCTCCTATAACGTTTGATCCGTCCATTCAATTTTTCTGAAACTTTGCTAACATGTAGAGGCACTTGTTCTGGATATGAAATGAGCATCATTGACCTCAGAAAAATTCTGGTACGTGCCCCAGGAGGTCAAATGAAGGTAAAAATGCCCCAAATTGCCCAAATGTATTGCATTTTACACTCGCCACATCGAGTCACATACAGAGGGGGATAACGCACGCGCGGCTTGTATGTTATTTGATTTGCAGTTTCTACGGTACTTTCACTGCTATATTTTTTAAAGCTATCCGATGGAAACATATGTGGTTACATGATGCGAGGTTATGTCTCCAGTATTGTCGGAATATAAGTTTTTTGTCAGATAGTACTGGAACCTGATGTTTTATTGAGACTTATGTATGTGCTGTTATGAAGGGCTCTGTCCAAGTCACGTTAATATGTTTTCAGAATAATAATACTGAATAAGATTGTCTTGGAGACGATCGTACCCCATATAATTCGTTGGTTTGAATTCTTGGAATAATTTCGAAATTTATACACTTATATATTTAAATGCATCCTCGTTGCCTCCAAATTCAGATCACTACAACACATACGAAAATATGAGACAAAACTCATTCTGAAACTAAATACACATACCCCAAGATTAAATATAGACCTGGGACTTCTCAATAGTTATTCTTTCTACAAACATACGAACTGACCGACAACATTTTCCGACAGGCGAAGAACAAGTGTGTGTTACGGTGGGATGCTACTTTAATAGTACCAATATTCACTTTTTTGTTTGTTGTTTTTTTATTTTATTTTTTCATACTTGCCAGGTCCACCAGTAAATTGTATTCATTCATCTCTCTATTCGCCCTCTCCCACTCTCTTTCTCGCTCTCGGTTTCATTCACTCCATATACACATGTGTGTGCGTATGTGCCTGTGGGAGTACATATGTGCATTACATAACTTCACACACGTATCTTCTAATGCTGTCCCCCGTCTCTCCACAAGAATGTACTTGTATGCGTGGGTACGGATGTGTATGTATGTGTATGCATGTATGAATGTGTATGTATGTATATATGTATACATATGTATGTGTATATATGGGTGTGTATGTGCATGTACATGTGTATATGTGTATGCATGTGTGGGGTGTATGCGGATATATGCATGTACCCATCTCCACAGGATTTTCATTTGTCATATTTCTAAGTCCACAGATTCCCCGTGTACTAAAAAACCCACCACACTCTGAACTTTCCATGACTCCAGTCAATTGGCCTATCCCCCCTATCCCGCTTTTCTCTCCCCCTACTTCATGTGTACATGCATGTATGTCTGTGTGTGCGCAGGTGTATGGGTAAACTGACATATAGTAAGTGAACGTGCTTATGTGTCTTGTGTGGGAATGTATAAACACAGGTTCACTGGTGTATCTATCTATCTATCTATTTATTTACATTCATTCATATCCGGTTACGTTTGAGTTATGTTTATGACCACTTGACTCTTGCCTCTCAGCTATTATGGACTGCTGATTTTTTTTCACCATTTCACTGGCGTTCCCCACCCTTTTTTACCCCATTCTACCACCACCCACCTCCCACCGTACACACACTATCTCTCATTACACTGACGAAGGCCGAAGGATCGCGGCCGAAAAGTTTGTTCATCTTTTAAGAAAAACTTTTTAATTTGTTTATACATAAGGGACAATTGATATTCCTAGACGTCAAAAATAGAAAATAAATAAAAGATATCTTTGAAAATATATACTTTTCACATTGATTTTTTTATACATGCATAAATATATATATATATATATATATATATGGGAAAAAAGAAACAATGTTTCAGACAATATGTAAAAATAAAAATGGAATAAAGAATAAGCAATTCAACAACTAACAAAATAACTCAAAAACTCATCTTGTAAAGTTCCACCGAGATATTTCGGTCGTGGATACGGCCATTTTCGATCAGTTAATAAACTTTATTTCAAAACGGAAAAGTTTTCAAATTCATACAGAGAATGCGATTGGAAGAAATTGTCACGTGCAGAGAACAACAAAACGGGGAGAAAAAGGAATGCGAGGAATGTTATAAAAAGAGAAAGAAAAAGAAGAAGAAGAAGAAGAAGAAGAAGAAGAAGAAGAAGAAGAAAAAGAAGAAGAAGAAGAAGAAGAAGAAGAAGAAGAAGAAAGAGATACCAATCAACCGGAAAGTTGGGAACGTCAGTTGAAGAAGACGAAACGAAGAAGAAGAGAAAGCGGGAGAAAACGTGGGGAAGGGTAAATCGACATGTTTTTGTCGAAACCTATTAAAGAATAAAAATAAAAATAAAAATAAAAAGAGAGAGAGAAAAAATCAGTGCTTAGATATCGCCTGCTGATTGAATTCGGGCTGAGAACGTCGGAAGTCTACAGGATTAGTAGTAATTGGAGTAGTTATCGTCGAGGGACGAAACAAGGGAAGAGGAGGAGGCAGGGGAGGGGAAAGGGGGGAAGAAGGGAGACAAGGGTTAAAAGTTAGCCAGAGTCGTATTCATTTAGATTCATCTCGTATAAAATCGATCTAGCCGTAGGAAAATAAATATTATAAAAGCCTTGTCTTTGGGCAATGGTGTTTTTATGACATAGGATCAGACAGGATTCTGTGAGACGTCGAAGTTTGGTGTCATGAATATTTTTGATAGGGATTGCCTTATGGGTATTGAAGTGGTGGCCGGAAGAAATCATATGAGTGCATAGTGCATTTGAGGTGTCGCCGTTTTTTATGGCACGATTATGTTCATATATTCGTTTCTTCAACGGACGTTGTGTCTCGCCGAAATATATTTTTCCACAGTCGGCGCAGGGAATAGTATAAATACCAGCTGTAGTGGGTGATGAAAGGACTTTACTTTTGTTTTTATGCATTTGTAAAATATTTTTGATGGTGAGTGAGGTAGCTTGGATAATTCTAAAACTATGTTGTGAGAGCGAAGAAAAGAGATGTGTGTTACGAGAGTTAGTGGGAAGGAAAACATTCCTTAATATGGATTGTGTTGTATTAGGAGATGTATTAGTATTTTTTATCTTTTTTAGATGTATTTGAGATGCTTTCTTTTTAGCGGAAAGAATGACGTGTTTGGGATATTTTAAAGTGGTTAGAGAGGATTCTATTTTATTATATTCCTGAGAGAGATGTTCAGGGCTGCAAATACGCAGAGCCCTGAGATAAAAACCGATTATCATGCTATTTTTTTTATATAGTTATTATGATGTGAATAATAATGTAAGTAATCATTTTTGTTGGTTGGTTTGCGATGGACTTGAAATGAAAGGCTGTTATTGTTTTTGAGGATGAGAATATCAAGGAAAGCTAAAGAATTGTTTTGTTCACTTTCGAAAGTGAACTTAATGGAAGGTTCGACTTTGTTGAGAGCTTGTGCTAATGTTTCTATTTTATGACTATTAGGTAGAAAGATTTAAATATCGTCAATATATCTGAAATAGGTAGCATTTTAGGGATACGGTAAGAAAAAGGACCGATTTCGAGGAATTCTAAAAACAGACACGCTAATACGGGACTAAGGGGGTTCCCCATAGGTAAGCCGAACGGCTAGATCGATTTTATACGAGATGAATCTAAATGAATACGACTCTGGCTAACTTTTAACCCTTGTCTCCCTTCTTCCCCCCTTTCCCCTCCCCTGCCTCCTCCTCTTCCCTTGTTTCGTCCCTCGACGATAACTACTCCAATTACTACTAATCCTGTAGACTTCCGACGTTCTCAGCCCGAATTCAATCAGCAGGCGATATCTAAGCACTGATTTTTTCTCTCTCTCTTTTTATTTTTATTTTTATTTTTATTCTTTAATAGGTTTCGACAAAAACATGTCGATTTACCCTTCCCCACGTTTTCTCCCGCTTTCTCTTCTTCTTCGTTTCGTCTTCTTCAACTGACGTTCCCAACTTTCCGGTTGATTGGTATCTCTTTCTTCTTCTTCTTCTTCTTCTTCTTCTTCTTCTTCTTTTTCTTCTTCTTCTTCTTCTTCTTCTTCTTCTTCTTTTTCTTTCTCTTTTTATAACATTCCTCGCATTCCTTTTTCTCCCCGTTTTGTTGTTCTCTGCACGTGACAATTTCTTCCAATCGCATTCTCTGTATGAATTTGAAAACTTTTCCGTTTTGAAATAAAGTTTATTAACTGATCGAAAATGGCCGTATCCACGACCGAAATATCTCGGTGGAACTTTACAAGATGAGTTTTTGAGTTATTTTGTTAGTTGTTGAATTGCTTATTCTTTATTCCATTTTTATTTTTATATATATATATATATATATATATATATATATATATATATACATACATATATATAATTTATATATATATATATACATATATATAATTTATATATATATATATGAATAAAAGTATCTACTAACATAATAATCCCCCATTCTATATCTTTTTCGTATATATATATATATATATATATATATATATATATATATATATATATATATATATATATATGTATCATTAATTTTTTTACGTGCATAAGAGTAATCCATGTAACACGTGTTTCTGATTCGCAGCCGTCATCGGCATGGCTAACTTAGACAATGATCGAACCCTTGTCTAAGTTAACCATGCTAATGACGGCTGTGAGCCAGAAACACGTGTTCATGGATTACTTTTATATACGTCAAAAATAATACATATATATATATATATATATATATATATATATATATATATATATATATTAACGAAAAATACGTCCTATAAAGTTAAGGGGGACTAATAATGCAATTTTCTACATTAATCTGTATCACTTAGAAAGTGAACAATGGAAATAATAGTAAGCAATATAAACAAACGCTACTATGCCTAATAAAAAAACAATTACATAAACTACATTAATCCTATTTTCTCACTCGTCAATATATTCGAAGGGGAAGAGGGTTAGGATAAAAGGAAGCGAGTATTGATTTACTCATCTCCAGGAGTTAGGCACAAGGCCAGTTTTTATCTTATTCCCACAAGTAAGATGTGACCCAAGGTCGGGTTGGGAAAGTGGGGTTTAAAAATTGTCTGGGCAGTCCCGTCAACATTCCCCGGTAGGGTCGCCTCAGGCAGTAAGCAATAAACTTACTCCTCCCCAAAGAGGGGAGGCGAAGCCTGGGAGGGTGTACCTCCTAGAACTGCACAGGACAGACCCGTAGACCGGCCTAAATCAAGCCCCGAAGGCCAAGACAACACCAGTCTATGGGGTGCAGTATCCATCGGAACAGATACTACACATTGAAAAATCTATTTGCAGAAAATATAAAAGATTTACATTCAAAACAAATTAGGCACAATGCCATCAAAAGTGTGGGGTGGTGTCGTTGGTCATCCTTTGTCTAAAGTAATAAAATTGTCTATCCTACTCTTAACTGGAATCATCTCAGTCACCACAATACCACATTTGCTCTAGGGGCCGTCCTACTTAAGCTATTATAAAATAAGTTGGCAATCTTAAAATTTTCCTTACAAATAAATAAATAAATATGGTTATATTTACAGAAATTCATTCGAGTATAATGGGGTAGGGGAGAAAAGCAAAACCCAGTTAGTAAGACCCTCCTAACCCTTTCTAAATATTAGACTGCCCACTGTTTTCCGGTTTGTTTCGCACCAAAAACAAGCAGGTTCGTCTCTAAATGGGAGTGGGATCTAAGTGGGAGAAAAAGAAAGTGGGGGATGGATTTTGGAGAGTGGGTTGTGTCCTTCCAAGATAAGTGCAAGTTAAGGTGGGGCTGAGGACAAAGAATTGAAAGTGGGGAGTGGGCATCTTGGAGGGTTTCTATTACCAGGAGGGTGGGGTAACTCATTCATTCAACTAGATAAGAGGCTAAACTTACCCAAAAGGCTGGGGTCGGACTGGACAAGGAACCGTGCACGCCATGCTCAGGTCGGGAACACGTACTCATACTTGACTCCTTTTCGTACACACAAGCTCGCTACTTGTATCCACTTTTTTTCAAAAACCGAAGAGTGTAATCTTTTCCTATCACATCTGATCTTGACTTTCAGCTGGTGCTTGAAGAATGCGATTAGATCCTGATCAGCAAAAGATTCAACCCTCTGGTTATTTCTTAGACGCGACGTCCACACAACCATTCGCGCTACAGCCAGGATCACGAGAAACACCATTCGTCTCTCCCCATCCCACGGCGGACAGACGTTGTCTATTACGTAAGCTAGGTGCAGCGGCTGCTCAGGATCGATGCGAGCCGGCACCTCGTTGACGTACTCCCAGTACTGCTGGAGCTTATGGCACAAGAAGAAAGCGTGATCAGGCGTTTCCTCAAAGAGCCCGTCGCAACGGGGACACTTGGGTGAGTCCTCAATTCCCGATCTCTGCAGTATGGCATTAAGGGGTAGCGCATTCCGGGCCAATCGCCAGGTCAGAGAGAACTCCGAGTTGTTGATATGACTCGTTCCCGGTGCCCAACTCCATTCGGAGCGGATCTCCTCCTCTGTCCACCCGCACCGCTTGACTAACCGCTTGACTAACGGACCGTCAGCTGCCCCGCTCACTAATCCTCTATGGAGTTCTTTTCTAGAAAGCCGCGAAAGGTCACTTGACCGAGGAAGATTTTTGAGCGCGGCTCGACACTCCCTGAAAAACTGCGATTCACCCCTCGGCCTAAGATGGCCCTCAACCGAATGGTCGAGGATAAGGTCAGGGAAAGCACTACCGACCGCGGGATTCCACGCAGATTCCTCCGTCAATGTTCGACTCAGGAAACCCAGTCTCTCGGCGTCTCGATGACACGTCAAGTCAGGCATCCCCAAGCCTCCCCTACACGGACGTTGAATTCAGACCTGGCTGCAAACCCAATGCCTCTTCCTGTCTCAGAGAAGTGAGGACAGAAAGCGCCGGAGCACCTTGAGGAAGTTCACAGGCAGGAGAAGCACAGCCAATCGATAAAGGATGAGAGGGAAGACGTAAGTGGTGCACGCCTCCGCTCTACCTTTTAAGGAGAGTTTCCTTCGAAGCCAAGTGTTAACCGACGCTTCGACCTTCGACTGTACCTCCGACCAATTCCTATCGAGCTGGAGGCCCGGTCCGAACCACACGCCAAGGATTCGAACCGAGCCATCTGTCCAGCAGAACGGAGCTGGAAGGGTTGTGTTACCGCTCCAGGCACCAAACCGCAGGCCAGTTGACTTGCTACAGTTGATTTTGGCCCCCGTGATCGTTTCGTAATGTGTGAGCGCCTTTGTCACCCTCTCAATGTCTTGGAAGCACGACACATAGACGGTGATGTCATCGGCGAACGCGGAGACCCTGGCTCGCGCTCCACCAGGCAAAGCGATTCCGCATAGGACCAGACCTGCCTCCCCACTCTTTAGCTTGCGAAGTAGCGGCTCCAGTGCAAGGATGTAGAGCAGGGGCGACAGCGGACAACCCTGACGTACCAACCGGGAGACAGCGAAAGACTTCGAACGCCTTCCGTTTACCTGTACTACTGCCGTCTGCGAGCGATACAGAACGGAGATCCATTTGCAGAAATCCGGTTTGAAACCGGCGGTCTCTAAAACAGATGCCAAGAAGCGATGGTCGACCCTGTCGAAAGCTTTGGACTGATCTAAGTTGATCAGCGCGGCTTCCGTGTCATCTTCTATCCCCTCTATGATCGTACGAATCAGGTGCAAGTTGTTCTGAATCGATCTCCCCTTCACAGCGTAGTTCTGCTCAAGTTGACACCCTGCAACCGGTTTGATAAGATCTTGGCCCAAATCTTTAAATCTGTGTTTAGCAGAGTTATGGACCTGTAATCGTCTAGTTCCTCCCCACCATGCCTGTCCCGCTTCTTCAGCAATGTGATCACTCCCTTGGTGACTTGACCTGGGATAGAACCCTGGTCAAACGAGTGGTTGAACACGTCCGTCAGAATCGGCACAAACATGTGCGACAGCCTCAAATACATCTCGTAGGGCAGACCATCAAGTCCCGGCGATTTGTCACAGCCGACTTGCTTCAACGCAGCTAAGACCTCACGCTCCGTAACCCTGCCTTCGCAACCAGCTGCTATAGCCACATCGAGGCGGGGCGAGTCAGTCAAATAGTTGCCAAACTTCTGGACCGGGAGGTTGGGCAGTTGGGTGTAGCGTTCCTCGAAATGCTCCCGAAATCCCTCGCAGATTTCTCGAGTCGATTCCAAGGCACGTCCATCTGGGTGCTTGACTTTTCCAATGTATCTATCCGAGCCACGCCTTGAAACTTCCCTACGCTCATCTACATTGCAGTTCACGGCTTCATTGGAAACTTTCCTTAGCCTAGCCCTAACTACTTGGCATTCATAACGCTCGCTAGCCTCGCGTCGTAGGTCCTGCTTAGTTAGTTCTATGCTTACAGTATCCCCCTCAGCCACCACCCGGGTTAGTTTCTCTTCTAAGTGCCTTTCTGTCTTGGCCTTATCTAAAGCGAGACGCTGGGCGTATTTGACGGAAAAGGTTCTGATCTTAGTTTTTAAGCTAACCCACCACTTACTCCCGATAACTGCCCCCACTAAAGCCTTCTGGATAAGCTGCATTAGCTTTTCCCGGAAGTCTCGTATCTCCAGCAAAGAGATATTCAACTTCCAGTACCCGGCTAGTTTAGGCCTGTTTCCTAACTTCAACTGGGCCATAACTAGTTTATGGTCCGATTGACCTAACCATTTGAACGTAGGACACGATATAAAGTCTACATCGCCTCTTCTAACTAACATTCTATCCAAATAAGTATTCGGGTAGGAAGGCACACTATTTGTCCATGTCCAATTCTCCCTCCCCGGATGATCGACACGAAACCTGTCGACCAGATCGCATCTTTCAATCAGGTCAACCAGGCTTGTCTCACATCTCTCCGTCCCTCTAGCTCCCCTCCCGACCTTGTCTATTTTGGGATCAAGGATGGCATTCCAATCTCCCATTAGAACTACGCGTTTCGGACATGCGACGAAAACGTTCAGATCCCGAAAAAAAGAGACCCTCTCTCGAGCGGTGCTGGGTGCATGAACCGCAATTACCCGGAACGCAAAATCGTTCACGGCCACATCGGCCACGACCAGCCTGCCCCCCAAATCCCTATAAACAACGTCTACCGTCGCGGACAGGGTGTGTTTCACAAGCAAGGAGACACTCTTCCCCCGGGGATTCCCATATGCTGAGAAGACGTCGTAGTCTCTTGTCAGCACCTGACAATCCACGGATGAAACAAAGTGCGTCTCCTGGATCGCAGCTACATCCACTCCCAGGGACAGGAGATACCTCCGGACACGAACCGCCCGGTTTGAAGACCTCAAACCCCTTGCATTCAAACTAGCCAAGCGCAGAGTCATGCACTTACCTTATGCAGTGTCGCACCCGGTTCCAAAATCTGCCGGCAAAAGGACGCCGACGCTATGCGCCATGCTCAATGTGGCCAATTCTTTGGTGTCCTGGCCGCTGCCGACGTCCAGGGGAAAGGTAAATTTTAAGGCCCTATAGAGAGAAGGATGAACCAACATTGGGACCCTTCCCTTGCATTCTGGTAAAAGTTCGTCCAGGGAAGGGTCTTTGTCCTTGGTGAGTTTTATTCCCGGTATGGCTCCCTCCGTGGCCTCCAGCATTTGCCAGACAGAGTTGTTACGACGGGCTGGAAGCCTTACAAAAGTTAAGAAGGGGGCCTCCTGGAAATTGGTGGGGTCTTATATGTCTTTACCCCCTATCTGGCTGAAGTTCAACAGAGGTTTTAAATTCCTCTTCTGCCGGAAGGATACGTCCATGCCGAAAAATAGGGGGACAATTTTACACAATTCCCTCTCCAATTTAAAGGGGAGGGGTCTTTCTTTGATTTTCCTCCGAGTCGGTGAGGAAGATTGGCTCCTTTTCCTCCCCGGTTCGACTAGTTTTAGCTGAGAGGATTCGGAGCTGGGTGTGTCTGTTTTGATAAATGCAGTGTGGGGGCTGGTGTTATTGCTTGTGTTGGTGTGGGGGCTATTGAAGGTGTTGGTGTAGGGGCCGGGGCTTGCAGAGTGGGGATAGGTTTTTTCTTCAAAATTGTCGTACTGGGGATGGGAGTTGGTTGTGTGGATGTAGGTTTTGGAGGTGTCGGGGAATGTGTCTGCTCCATAGGGGGATTGGCAATCTTTTCTTCCCTTATCCTCTTTTTTCCTTTCATTTGTTCTTTTTCTGAACCGGGGGGAGCAAATATTTTGGCATCTCCTCCTCATAAACTTCTTCCTCTTCGTCAGAGGATTTTTTTGTTTTCTTTTTACCCCCTGCCGGTTTTGCGATCTGGGGGCAATCTGTTCATTTTGCTGTTGCTGCTTCTGCTGTTCCTGTTGCTGCTGTTCCTGCGGTTGGACGAGTGGTGAGATCACGGCGGAAGTGGTTACATTTTTCCTCCCTTCCCTCACCACTGTGCTGCATTCCTCCTCTGCTTTCCCAAGGATTTTTTTATCTTGGGGCTGTTGTTATAGCAGAAATTGGAAGAGTGATTGGAGCTGTCTTCAGAACCGGCACAAGAGCAGCCAGTGGCGTTATTTGGCTGCGAACTGCTTTTTTGGGGCAGTTCTTTGCCACGTGGCCTATTTGCTGGCAAGACCAGCAGTGCGGGCGACGACCTTCTATCACGATCGGCATGTTCCAGCCTTTATGCGTGAGCACCGACGGAATTGCAAGGAAGTCTGCCCGCATCAGCTTCATGGCGATCGTGTAGTCGGCCATGTGTAGTCCACTCCTGGACCTTACCGGGTCCACTTGTTCCACATCCCCAAACTGGCTGAAGTATGCGCCTAGGTAATCCGCGCACAGCTCAGGTGGGGCATTATAAATGCGGACCCGGGTTCTCCTTCTGCCCTGGTATTCGGGCTGACATTTTAAGCTCCCGCTCCTCATCTCTTTCATGGAGAGACGTTCTGCTTCCTCCCGTGAGGGGAGCAAGATGTCCCACATGGCATAGCTCCTCTGGCAGATATAGGTTGCCGGAATATTTAGCTTCTTAAGCAGCTCTGCCATATCCCCCTTTTTGAGTCCCAGGAGGCTATTTTCCTTCAAGTCCGAGGTTACGAGGGACAAAACCCTGTCCTCAATCGCCTCCCAGTAACCAGGCACAGGCTGCAGTACACTCCCTTCAATGTACTGTTTATATTTTTTTAAATACAATTGTTTGTAACCCTGTAGGGACAACCTCTTCTCTGGGTTCTTCTTCCCCCAAGCGGACTCCCTCGGTGGTGCTGTTTTGGCCTCCCCCTGGTCCCTGATGGTGGAACCAGAGACGCCTTGGCTCCTGGAAGCGGAGCCCCTCTTCTGGGGAGTCCGGAGGGTATTGGAAGTGGAGGGAATCGCCGCATTGAGTGAAGCTAGCTCTTTTCCCTTTTCTGCTCCCTCGCTGTGGGAAGCCAGACTCCTTGCAATGGAGCCACTCACTGGGGGAGCCATTCGTACCTCCACTGTAGAGGGCACCACCACATTGGGTGAAACCGCCTTTTTTCGTGTGTCTGCTCCCTCATTTTGGGAGTCAGCCTCTGGGGGAGCAACTTCTTTTTGGTTTGCATTCCCGCAAGGGGAATCCTTTTCAGGGGAAGCCGCCCCTGACACGATAACATCCGGGCGTCAAGCCCCGTCGGTGCACTTTGCGGGTCCCACTTCCCCACTGGGGGAGTCTACCTGCAGTAGAGCCTCTCTTTTTTGGTGTTCATTCCCACATGGGGAGTCCTTTTTAGGAAAGTCTATATCCGGGCAGTATGCCCTGTCCTTTTTGGCTCCCCCATTGGGGGAGTCGTCCTCTATGGGAGCAAATGTCTTGGTGGGGTCCGGGCTGAGGGATGTGTCAGGCTCCCCACCGTTCGTGGTGTTGGTAAATGAAGAAATTACTTCCATGTCTCTGCCAGTTAAAATAATAATAAAAGAAAGAATTGGGGGGGGGCTAAAAGTTCACGATTTCAACTGGCGTGGAGACGGCGTCGACTATAGAGCCGGTTTTGGCGCGCTCTCAGGGCGCCAAAACAGGCAAGAGGGGGAGATAGAACTGAGAGAGGGAGGGTGAAAGCGTTAATAGAAGAGAGAAAGTGGATTTGACCCCCTTTGTCGCTCGAGGCTTACGGGAAGGTCAATGTTGCATCTCGACCCGAAGGGAGAAGGAAGTGATAGAAAAAGTGGGTCAGCGGTGACAATGTCAAACAAGAGGGTTGTTACTGCATCCCCCACTCCAATGAATAGGGCGAGAATCAGTAACTTAGACAAAATATTTGACCAAAATCAAAATGAGAGAACAGATACTACACTTTGATCTTAGCCAAAAGGCCAACAAGTGCTATAAAAGAAAGCGAGTAGAAGACGGAGATAGTATCAGTAGGCGGCAACTTCACTGTAGCTCGAATTTTACCTTCTACTTGTCAATTTTCGTCAATATTGAAAGAGACGGGAACAGGGGAATTTTATTACCTTTGCGGAAGACAATTCATGATTATATTTTATTTAACGATTGCTATATTTGTTTCAGCTGCAAATTAAACTTACTTTTTTTTTCGAGACACCGTAGATTTTTTTTTAGATACCGTCATTAATTGAAAAGCTTACCTGTGTAGATCCTGTCTTAGATTTGTTTATCTATTTTTCGTATTAACATTAAATAGAGTCGTATTAATAACACAGTCTATCACTGTAACTGACAAGGGAAACCATAGGGGTTCAGATTACGCAGGAGCTGACAGCATTCAAAATAAAATAGTTTACTGTTTTCTTTTTTTATGAAAGTTTTGAAACTTTAGTTTCGATAATTCTTTGAAAGGCGTTCACTTGAAATGTCTTTATAAATCATTCTAAAATTGCATAAACATATGTTTCGATTATCCTTGTTTTGCTAACACAAAGGAAGGTAATTCAATATGAATTCAAAGCGTAAAATGTTCAACATTTTATTGTTTCAATTCTTTATCGCTTGTTCACTAACACTAAGATAGTTGGGATAGGAGAGTTAGTATCAAAGGAAAATCTATATGTTATAAACATTCTGAAGCTGCTGTCATCCTGTCAACGTGCACACTTTTCTATCTGTAGATAAATGTATATGGAATCAAATAGGTGAGTAACATAAATAAATGTAGAAGAAGAGAATAAGTGGAAAAAAGGTCAACAACGTAAATGAATAAAAAAAGAAAATGGTAATACAAAAAGAAAAAAAGAGAGAAGAAAGGGGCATGGTATACTGTAAAATAACAGAAGTTTCGTCAGGTTTCATAAAGTTATATTTTTTTAAAGCAACAACAGCCATAACTATTGGAACCTGCTGATTCGCATAATAGTAAAACTCTGGACGTGTATGTTTGGTTGAAAGCAGCAGCAGCCATAACTATTGGCACCTGCTGATTCGCATAATACTAAAATTCTCAACGCGTATGTTTGTTGGAAAGCAGCAGCAGCCATAACTATTGGCACCTGCTGATTCAAAATAATAGTAACATTCTCAACGCATATGTTTTTTTGAAAGCAGCAGCAGCCATAACTATTGGCACCCGCTGATTTGCATAATACTAACATTCTGGACGCGTATGTTTGTTTGAAAGCAGCAGCAGCCATAACTATTGGCACCTGCTGATTCAAAATAATAGTAACATTCTCAACGCGTATGTTTTTTTGAAAGCAGCAGCAGCCATAACTATTGGCACCTGCTGATTCGCATAATAGTAAAATTCTGGACGCGTATGTAGTTTGAAAGCAGCAGCAGCCATAACTATTGGCACCTGTTAATTCGCATGATAGTAAAACTGTGGATTTGTATATTTGTTTGAAAGTAGCAGCAATAACTATTGGCACCTGCTGATTCACGTAATACTAAAACTCTGGACGTCTATATTTGTTTGAAAGCAGCAGCAGCCATAACTATTGGCACCTGTTGATTCGTATAATACTAAAACTCTGGACGTGTATATTTGTTTGTAAGCAGCAGCAATAATATCGGCACCTGCTGATTCGCATAATACTAAAACTGTAGACGTGAATATTTGTTTGAAAGCAGCAGCAGTCGTAAATTTGAATATTCAAAATATTTTGTAATACTAAATACAATTTCCAACACTTGTGTCTGTACGTAATACTAATAAATACTTATAAAAATATTACAACCGCTCCCCTTAAAAAACATGCATTGGGCCTCTAGGAGAATTTATAATAAGCAGTTACGCTAGGTGTAAAGCGATGTTACGACTGTTCACGTTGAATACTATGCAACTAAAGTCTACTGTATATGTCCGTTGATTAAACATGATGTAGAGTTTAAATTCTCTTCATTCATATTTTAATTAATGGTGGCCTAGGGGTGTAATATAAGGCTGCAGAGTCAGGGATGACTTTGTAACTAAATTTGATCCTTCAACCAGCAGTAATTAGCATATCCTATACTGAAGATTGCATAAACATGAAACACTGGTGTCTGTAGGTTATAATGATACATATATATATATATATATATATATATATATATATATATATATATATATATATATATATATATATATATGTAATCTAAATTGGCAATTACTTTATGTATATATTGATTTCCGACGAATTCTTTGGATACTTTTGGTGAGTCATTCACTTTGTTTTCAACTCATTTAATATTTTTGATTTAATTTTGATTCATCTTCTCATACCCCGAATCACGGACTCTGCCATCAGAACTCTTTTGGGTTATCACTTAATGCTCACCTCATATCTGCCTTCCTCTGATGGATACCCTGGATAATTATATGGTCACATTATATCTTCCACCCGACTGTCGTTGAAAATGTCTTCAGCTTACAACTCTTATATTTTCAGATTCCTGCTAACCAGTAATTAATTATTTTACTGACTCTTCTCATTAGAAAAAAAGAGCTTATCTTTGAAAATCCACGAATTAAGGAATTTGTTTTATTATTTGCTTGAATATCTGATGATTTAACACATATTCTATATATACATATATATATATATATATATATATATATATATATATATATATATATAGTGTATCAAATTATATTGAAAATAAATCAATAAAGTGCTTAATCGCAGAGGAGTGAGAGCTAATATAATTTATTAATAACTAGGTGTTACCTATTTCAGAAACGTATCGCTGTTTCATCCAGATGGGCTGAGTTTTTACATTAAAAAAATATGTACGCCCAGTGGAATCGTCGGCGTACTTAATGAGATAAGACAACGTTGAGAAATTGCGTTACGAATTGATTGAGTATTACTTTATTTATTATTTATTGTTTTTATTTTATTCTACTAAGCGCTTTATTTATTTATTTATTATCTGGAAGTTTTGTATTTTTATTTTTATTTAAAGTATTGTTTGTAGATCGTAGCAGATAACGGTGTCTTGGAAAGTTAAAATATAAATATGTGGAGGCGCTTGAATACGTCGTTTAAAGGTTGTAATATTAAAGTTTCTTTTTGATAGTGATACCGGGTTTTAATTTATGTATCGGATTTATTAGTTATTTTATTTATAATTTTGTGGTTCAAAGGTTTTATTTTGTTTGGTGTTTTATTCACATATTAATCATTGTTTGTGTTCGTATTTTAAAGGATCACCTTGAACGAAAATAAAGGGCGCTGTCGTCTGAATATACATTTAAAAACCGGTGCGTTGTTTACGTGTCCTTTTTTAAAATAAGTACTGGGTTAGGATATAAATACTATATGGGTTTAATCGTAGTTAAGTATCATTCCAATTGATTTAATTATTTATGATGTGCGTTATCTGTTTTACTGCTTCAAAAGGGTGTTTATATTTAGCGATAATCGAGTAGTATTATTTGTTGATTAGACTCTGGGTGGGATTCGTAAAATTATTTTATTTCTTTATTTATTATTTTTTGTTTGTTTACTATTTAGAGAATAGAATTTTCACGGAATTAATTTTTTATAAAATCGCTGACATTGAACAAACTTCATATCCATCTGATTTTGACCGCATCTTTCTTAGTGCTAATTGCCAATGGAGATCATCTTTATATATCAACAATAGAAGAGGGGTTTCTTGTATTTTATTAGTTGAAATCTAATTTAGTCTTAATCATTAAACTTTTACAACATTTTATGAATTAAACCATTATTTTGTTTTAATTGTAAAACCAACATTGTTAAAGGGTGGCAAATATGTGTAGACTGATAATATATATATATATATATATATATATATATATATATATATAATCCAGGTAAAACATCCACAGGGTAGTAATCCAAAGAACTTCAACCGAGTTTATAAAAAAGTGCTCAATATCAATTAGAGTTTTTATATATGATTCTTTTTATTTACACAGTCATGTACAATATCTGCGACACTGGCATGTCGATGTTATCGATCAACAGCTATTATAAACTGAGATCTTATCAGGCGGAGTTAAAATCCGATCTTAACCATAGATTATATTTGGAAAGAATCTCTGGGAAGTTCTCCCCTATAAAACGAGAAGATACTACACTACCCCTCCCCATCCAAATAAAGAAACGTAAAAGGTAGTCACTGATAAGATGGCCTCATGACAACAGAACAGATACTACTGTTACGTAGTCGTTTCTTAAAGCAGTTCTTTTAAAATCAATCGTCACTTCAGTATCTCCGTATACTTTTCTCTTTTTGTATACTGACGTCCTGCGCTATTGTCATTATCATTGTAGTGTGTTGCCTTTCGTCACAACACTCATCATCATCATCATCATCATCATCATCATCATCATCATCATCATCATCATCATCTTGTGCGCTGCATTTCGCTGTCGTCATCGTCCTAGTTGACTGCACTTTGGAGTCATCACCACCGTCATCGTTTAGTGTCTGTAATCAAATTTTTCATGCAGAGAAGAAAAAAGGCGAACATGGCGGAGAATTTAAACTGCGTCTTTATTTGGGAGAAATGTCCTCGCCGTACGAATAAAAATCACACATTCATTAAACTGGAGAGAGAAGCCAAATTTCTTTTAAAACTTAATTCTCCTTCGTAACGGGGTAAGGAATAGTGGGCAGACCAGTCGCTATCGACTCTTTTAGGAATTAAATTCCCATATTCCTTTCTTTTGGCTAACATCTTGATTTTACATACGATCGGTATGCTTCCAGAAAACATGCTGACTAAAAAGCTTCTTTATTTTCATTCCCACTATATCGTGACGTTATTGCTCTAAACGCACCTGTTTGTACATTTCCCTGATATCTAACCTGAATTCAGGCTTGTTTATATTTTAAGTCCAATAGCGAACTTTCCCACCTAGATTTTCGAATCAAGTTATTGCACTGTTTCACCAAGATCTAAATCCATACTAGCTGATACAATCGTTCTTCACATACATACATCCTTAATGTAAACTAGATCACCCCTTCGCCGAACTGATGATTTAATACCTTGAATGGTCTACCCACCCCTTAAAAAGGAGGAGGAGAAGGTTATTCCTAAGAGGACGGTATTGACAAAAGTCCCGATACGACACTACTCAAAGAAAATACAATAAGCGATTAAATCAGTTTTTTACATTCATTTATAAATGCCTAATCACAAAAAACATTACCTTTTACAGTTTTTTTTGGCTTTTTAGCTAAGACAAATGTGTATTTATCCCAGCAACATCAGACGTTTTACACGGACAAAACTATTGACTATATTTAAGAAAATATGACAATGCAAATTATAAATTTATATTACATAATATTAATTTATTAAAATCTGTTAAAAAATAAATATGTAAATTAGGAATACGTATAGTTGTAGGTGTGTGTTTGCAGATAACTATAAATACAGTTTTTCAAAATCTTATGTTGTATCATATGTTTAAATAAGCATAAGCTGTTTTGATGTTCATACAGTTAGTATAATTGGAAAAAATCTAATTTATTAATTCATATATACGTAAACAATGTAATACGATTGATCATTCATTGAACTGGGAGTAGATTGTTTGATTCAGAAAAAAATAGTTTGCAAAGTCAATAAAATTAAATAAATTAAAATACAAAATTATTTTTCTTAACGTTCTATCTCTCTCTCTCTCTATCTCTTTCTTTTTTTTCTTTTACTATCTCACACGCTCTCTTTTTCTTTCTTTCTTTCTTTCTTTCTCGTTGCATTTTTCCCCCTCTGTAGCTACGTTTTAGTAGTGGTATTATTTTCAGTGATATTTCCAGTTTTATAGTTTGTTTAATTACGTTTGACTTTTAGTAAACAGGAGTGACAGAATTGTTTCCTTAATAGTATTGACCATAAGGAATGTTTTATTAGCAATAAATTATACATGTTTATGTAGAAAGCACCGTGAAATCTCCATGGGATACCGCTAGTAATAAAAATAATGAGGGTAATCTTAACATTTTACGGCAGTTTTATGAATCACCTTATATTAAAGTATAATATATAATATTAAGAAGTTTATTAAATATTTCGGTTTTATATATTTAGTCCTTCGGGATTTTACGCAACCGTTAATGTATTTTAACCACACGATGCCATTTCCGAATACGCACGATCTTTTTTCAGGGCATGCGGCTTTCGAAATTCAACTTTTATAGAATCGTATACAATACCAAACCATGCAGCATTTCCTCCGATAACATTTCGTTCGACGTCTTTGGAATTTACAAGGGGCAAGCTGAGACAGTCTGAGCTAATTAACCCACGACGCTGCGCAGGTGTTCCAATTATCTTGGAAATTACGTAACCAAAGAGGCAATTGCCCTTCCTGTTCTGGAATCAAGAACACAAGACTGGATTTATACGTTAGGAATGCAGTGGTTAGTTGCATGATATCAGCAAATAAGCTGGCATACCCTTCAAGCATTTATATATAAACATCAGACTTTTAGATCTTCAGATGGGACACGTAATTTATACTTTGTCTCCAGCTTTCTTGAACAATAGGCCAGTTTAATAATAAACCTACAAGTACAAATAATGGCTTTCTCAGCCGAATATTACTAGTGGTATTTTCGTATTTTTATAAGATGTGTGTAACTTCCAAAGTAATCGTAATTCAGTAGACAGTGTTAGTTTGTAATTGAGTAGATAGTATATATAGCTGTAGGGTAGCTTCCGGCTTAGATAGGGTATATATTTACTCCTCTCCAGGAGTTAGGCACAAGGCCAGTTTTATCTTACCCCCACAAGTAAAATGTGACCCAAGGTCGGGTCGAGAAAGTGGAGTTTGAAAAGCCAGCGCCCGAGAGGTGAGCACTCTGGCCATTAAAAATTGCCTGGGCAGCCCCGTCGGCATCCCCCGGTAGGGGTGCCTCAGGCAGTAAACAATAAACTTACTCCTCCCCAAAGAGGGGAGGCGAAGCCTGGGAAGGTGGACCTCCTAGAACTGCTCAGGATTGACCCATAGACCGGTGTAAATCAAGCCCCGAAGGCCAAGAAAATACCAGTCTATGGGGTGCACTATCCATCGGAACAGATACTACACTTTGATCTTAGATAGGGTATAGACACGGATCGCGTCTTTGTAAATATGCAAAGACTCACGCTGACAATTGAAACGGTTATATGTGGCGAATGATAAAAATGGATAAAAAGGATTGTTATCAATGATTGATAATTGGTCACTATATAGTATATGCTAAATTCACCACAACTGTTTTGTGAATAAATGAATAAAAATTGTTATCAAACAAAACATTTTTATATCTAGTGTGTGTAAGTGTTTTTCCACAGAGGTTAGTCTGATGAAATTACAGTGTTGATAAGATAGTGCTCAATAAAAAGTAGAGACATATTTTAGTATAGATTTTTATCCATACAAATATTTTTGCTACATATGTGCATACATGTTTAAGCTACGACGTTATTCAAGGTTTATCATCATCAGGCCGCCAATGATGCTAGACCATAATGCTAGAATCTCCTCTGCCAGTGACCTGATGATGCTAGACCATAATGCTAGAATCTTCTCTGCCAGTGACCTGATGATGCTAGACCATAATGCTAGAATCTTCTCTGCCAGTGACCTGATGATGCTAGACCATAATGCTAGAATCTCCTCTGCCAGTGACCTGATGATGCTAGACCATAATGCTAGAATCTCCTCTGCCAGTGACCTGATGATGCTAGACCATAATGCTAGAATCTCCTCTGCCAGTGACCTGATGATGCTAGACCATAATGCTAGAATCTTCTCTGCCAGTGACCTGATGATGCTAGACCATAATGCTAGAATCTTCTCTGCCAGTGACCTGATGATGCTAGACCATAATGCTAGAATCTCCTCTGCCAGTGACCTGATGATGCTAGACCATAATGCTAGAATCTTCTCTGCCAGTGACCTGATGATGCTAGACCATAATGCTAGAATCTTCTCTGCCAGTGACCTGATGATGCTAGACCATAATGCTAGAATCTCCTCTGCCAGTGACCTGATGATGCTAGACCATAATGCTAGAATCTCCTCTGCCAGTGACCTGATGATGCTAGACCATAATGCTAGAATCTTCTCTGCCAGTGACCTGATGATGCTAGACCATAATGCTAGAATCTTCTCTGCCAGTGACCTGATGATGCTAGACCATAATGCTAGAATCTCCTCTGCCAGTGACCTGATGATGCTAGACCATAATGCTAGAATCTCCTCTGCCAGTGACCTGATGATGCTAGACCATAATGCTAGAATCTCCTCTGCCAGTGACCTGATGATGCTAGACCATAATGCTAGAATCTTCTCTGCCAGTGACCTGATGATGCTAGACCATAATGCTAGAATCTTCTCTGCCAGTGACCTGATGATGCTAGAGCGTGAATAAGGTCGTAGATGAAACATGTATGTTGAGGTTACTAGATGTGTCGGACAGATTAACTATTACTTTTTCGTTTCCAGTTCACTGTTTTTATTAGAAATAGCTCGTTCACATAGGCTTGTTAAAATAATCTGTTTCAACGAACGAGAATCACTCTCATTATTTTATCAATCTAGAATTCACATCTTTATTTGAAATAGTTTTCTTTTTTTATTTCAGTGGCCCCTGATGCGTTTCTACGAACCTCGGAGAAAGGGGATTACTTTTTTTGTGAATCCCATTCTACTCAGCACAGAACAGAGAACAAGCGAAAAGGAAAAAAAGAGGAAATGAACCGAGAAAGAAAGAGAGTAGCTCATGCAAGCTAGTATCTTTTTCACGTTCGCTCGTCTCGCATATCTAGTTACTAATCTACGACACATCTTCAGAAGCGGATATTTTAACTTTCCAGATAAATCCAGTATTTATCCTACATTATCGCTTTTCTTTCATATTTTTGCTTTTCCGCCTTGCTTTTACGAGTTCTTCATAAGACGCTGGATTATCGTACACCGGAAAAGCATTCATCTATAAAACTCACTTACCTTTGGAATTCCGTCCTTGCTCCCTGTTTTCTCCGACTGTACAAGCGGCAGTGTGTCTTGTTTGGGCTGAATTGAGGTAGAGAAAATAAACTCAAACTTTTATAGCTACCGATGACCAAATTATTATTTACCTGTCGCAACCTCTCATAAGCACTAGGCCACTCTAATAATATTTCTTATGGGAATAGATTGAAGTAAATCAGGCCTTTATAGTTAGAAATTGACCAAATGAGGTAGAAGTTAGCAGTTCATCGGCATGCACTTGCTCTGAATTAGAATACGAGATTACACAGCGAATAATGCGAGATATTGTTTTTTTTATTGCTTATATTGTTGTAAACAGAAAAGGAAAAAAGAAGACAAGAATAACATCTCTACGACTGCTACTGTTATCCCGGCTGAGAGACGTAACTACCTAATGAGCCATCTACTTACGTGTTAAAGAAACGAATAGCTGCTTCTGTCGGCGAAGAAAGTTACGGATACTCTGTGGACATAGAAGGACTCCCAACGCAATGTTACGGACAGTCTATGGACATAGAAGGACTCCCACGCAAGATTACGGACAGGCTGTGGGCAAGGAAAACCTCCCAACGCAAGGTTACGGACAGTGTGGACATAGAATGATTCCCTACGCAAGGTTACGGACAGTCTGCAGGCATAGAAGTACTTCCCACGCAAGGTTATGGGCAGTCCGTGGGTATAGAAGGACTCTCCACGCAATGTTACAGTATAATATAAATCATAGATTTAAATAAATGACGCAAAGCCGGATATATGTAAATGCGTTAGAAAGAAAAAACAAGAAAAACAAAGAGGAACGAAGAGAAAAACTGTTATAAAAGAAACAAGTTAAAATACGAACATTACTATGTCATTGAAAATATGTGTACATGGAAGAATTAGACGATGCTAGTATTTAAAGAACTGAAGAAACGTACTTATGTATTAGCGTTTATCTAACCATAATTGTAGCCGATACATGAATTAACTTTTGTAAAAATACACTGAAATATATTGAATGGCCGTATGTCACACCAGACAGTATAAGACAACGTGATACTATTAGGTCGTTACAACAATAATGTCCTATTTCAGAAACATACATTTATTCATGAAAGATTTGCACCTTTCCAATATTCTGTAAACGAAGTGAAACTGTTTCAGTGCGGACAGCACGTGTCTGAGATATTTCTTTGACACTTTGGCGTTTTTTTTTCTCAACAAGTGATTGCAGTTGTTCATTGTCAATATTACACGCCCGTCCTCTACCTTCTTCATCTTCAAGGCTATAATCTCCACGTCGGAATTTCAGGAACAACCTTCGTACTGTCTGATCGCCTGTGGTAAATATACCCATGATCTATTAATATTGGAAGATTTTCCGAAGCATTGTGCCAAAGTTTTACTCCTTCAACATGAAAAGGCGAAGGGCATGTTTTGGCATGTTCATAATTGACGGTCTTACCAGAAATAAACAACAAATTCTGTGTTAAAATGGCATTTTAAAACCCAGCGTTTCAGGCAGCCATTATTTTTGTAACGACCTAATAATAAGCCGTTTGTAACGTTAGATAGCATTACGACTACCTTTACAACTGGACGTTACTCATTTTATATGGAATTATCAATCCTGCTGCAGTTCTATTAGATCAGGCTAGTATTTAAAAAAATGGCTTATATATAGATCGTTAGCTTCTCCCATGACGAAAATATATGCGATTAATGAATCAATTTTGGTGAACTTAAGTTGAACACGCTTCTGAAGAACGGAAGAGTTCCCGAAATATCATATCACAGGGAGTTTCCACCAGATCATCTTGATGCAAGTATTACATACAATTGTAACACTGTGTAGATAAACAGATATATGCGTGTTTGTGAAAATATATATATATATATATATATATGTGTGTGTATGTATACATTGTATTAAGGGTAAAACTATTTAATTTGTTCCACCATTATATGTCTTATTTGCTCAAACTTGTGTCTATCCGTGACACCTCTGCATTGTATTGCCTTCTCATTTCTATATTGAAATATATTGAATAGCCGTGTGTAACACTAGACAGTTTCACGTTACGTGACACTAATACGCACTCTACTAATGTTCGATAGTATTACGCTAACTTCCGCAACTAGATGTTTACACTTACGTATTTTATAAATCGTTAGCCTTTCTCGCAACCAAAAATGTATGCGATTCATAAATAAATATTTGTAGTACTATATTGAATGCCTATGTTTCACACTAGAAAGAGTAACGTTACGTGACACGAATAAGCCGTTTGTAACGTTCGATATTTCTACGACTACCTTTACAACTAGACATTACACATTTAGTTCGGCATCTTCCGGCTGTTTACGTAAAAACTGGAAAAGCTGAATCAAAACGAAACGGCGTCCAAATAAAAACTAAATGAAAAAAATAATGAACGAAAAATCACTCACTGCATGTTTACTTTCATGACATGTTTTTTTTCCACAACGACGAAACTCAATTATTTTTTTTTATCAAAGTCGGTTTTGATGCAAATTCTGGGTAAGATGTAAGCTGGAAGGAACAAAAATAATAAATCGAATTCGAAATGTGACTTAGTATTTATTTTTTCTTAAAATCTTACATAACAGCAAGTGTGGTGTTAGCTGTTTGTGTGATGTCCGGATGATTATAAAAATCATTTATTTAATATTTCAGGAAAAGAAACTTCCCTTTGTCAGAAATAATAAAGACTAGAGGAAAACTCATTCTGTGAAGAGAATCATCCGGACATCACACAAACAGCTAACACCACACTTGCTGTTATGTAAGATTTTAAGAAAAAATAAATAGTAAGTCACATTTCGTATTCGATTTATTATTTTTCTCCATTCTAGCTTACATCTTACCCGGAATTTGCATTGCTCACAGCCTTTTAAAAACATACTACTACTATTCCCAGCAATGCTTCAAGCAAACTACCATTCTCTATTACATATATATATATATATATATATATATATATATATATATATATATATATATATATATATATATACCCAAACCGTATACATCCCCTTAGTATCTACCCATACTTCTAGTTGTGTTTACCAACAGCTAATTTATTTTATTTTCAATGATCTCTCGTTCGTCAGTGTCAGCTGACTATCTGGATTGATTTCCGCTCTCTATGATTTTTCTTAATATGTCGGCTCTTTCATTCAATGCAGAATATTTCAAGCCGTACTTTTGTATGTTTATCATGCGTGTGTAGCTTACCAAACTATTTATTTTAAATAAAACAAGAACTGTCAGCTGAAACCGTATTTCTGTATTTTTGTAAAAGGTGTGCCGATTCGCATACTATCGATTTTAATTCAAATGAAACTCTTAGCTGAATATTTTAGTCGTATTTTCCTATTTTTATCATAAGTGTAGCGCTTTCCAAACAATTTATATTAAATTAAATAATAAATGTCAGCAGAATATTTATAGCCGTGTTTCCGTATTTTTATCATAGGCGTGTAACTTTTCATGCAATCTATTTTAATTCAAATAAGCAGAATGATTTTAGCCGTATGTCTGTATTGTTATCATGATGTGTACTTTCCTAAAAAATCTTTTTTTTAATTGTAAATAAAACTCCTAACAGAATATTTATAGCCTTAGTTCCGTATTTGTATCGTAGATTAGTAGGTTTCCAAACAATCTATCAAAAAAAAGTAAAAATTCCCAGCAGAATTTTTCTTGCCGCATTTTTGTATTTTTATCACAGGTGTGGAGTTTCTTAAACAATTTTGTTTAATTCAAATTAAAAGTGACAGCAGAATATTTATAGCCGTATTTGCGTATTTTTATCATACTCGTTGTAGTAACAAAGATAATTGATGTCTGTCTCCCCCTTGGAGTAATAATGGAATGTTCTACATTCGTGTATATTAAGAGTGAATGTTAAAACACTATTTGTCTAGCGAAGCAACAAAGCTCTGTGTGATTTTTTCTCTGCCAGTAAGTCCGTGATTATTGTTATTATTGTTATTTATTGTTACTACCGTTATTTGTTAAATTTGTTGCTTGCTTTTTTTTACTCCTTATATTTTTATTTATTTGGAGTTTGTTAATTTTTTTCTACCGTTCTCCGGCCATGGCTACTGCCAGCTGTGCGCCTTCGGAGACCTCTGAAGTGGTTGAGAAGTCATCTCAGCCTACTGATAAAATGGACTGGAGTAAGGCACCCGCCCTTAAAATTGACGTTGACGATTTTGTCGCCAAGGCAAAAGACTGCACGGATTTCGTGACTGAAACTGGAGTAATTATACAGTTACCAAGGTTGGAGGAATTCCAAAAAAAAACGATATTAATGTTCGTAGTGGACAGAAAGTCCAAAAAACTGATTAGGTCCTCAAAAGAAACTGTCGCAAAATTAATTGCAACAACCGGAGTACGTGCTGAACGTATCGTGAAATGTAAAGGTTATAACACCTGGAATAGCCTCTTTAAGACCGAGGAAGTCTGCATCGAACTCTCGAAGAAAGAAATAATTACAAAAGACTACATTCTGCGAATGGAATACATGGGTCGAAGGAGAACGACCATCTCAGTTTTTGAAGTTCCGGCTGTGGTTCCTGGGGAATACTTAGGCGCCTTTTTACTTAAGTTCGGAGAAATAACGGCTATTACGGTCGACAAGTTCAACGGAACATGGTCTTTTGACGTGTGGCTTAACGAGTCGGCTTTTAAAAAAGTTCCGTACTACATAGAAGCAAATGGAGAAAAATTACCTGTGGTGGTGGCTGGAAGACGTCCAGCTTGTTGGATTTGCAATGAGGTTGGGCATTTAACTTTCACTTGCCCAACAAGGATCAAACCGGCCCAGCCTAACCCCAAGAACAGAGTGCTAGAACACTTGACACCTAAAGTTGCAGCGGAGAAGAAGACTCCCTCCTCAAAGCCAACAACTGAAACTGTAACCCCGGAGGAATTCGAGGACTTATGCAACACCGAAAATGAATCGCCCAAAAAAAAAGTTGTTTGGAATATCGTGACTGGCAAAAAATCGCCGAAGTCATATGCTCAAGTAATGACCGAAGAAGAACAACTAGAAATAGAAACCAGCAACGATCCTGGTGGTGAAAAATACAAAGAAATACTAAATTTGAAAAAGTCTCTCGACGAGGAGCGCAAAACTGAGGAAAAAAAAGAAAAAAAAAACGAGGAAAAAAAAAAGGTTGCCGATACTACTATTAATACGGGAAAAAAAACTCCACCAGCCAAAGAACGTCGCTCTCCAGCCAAAGGTGCACCCCCACCATTAAAGTCATCCCCACCAGTAAGGGAATCTAATTTGACCCCCTTATCAAAAGATAAGCCCGTTACCCCCAATCCATCTCCTTTCTGTTCCCCGTGCAACACCCCTAAAAGTACACCGCCCCCCTCTCCAATGAAGACCGATATGCCGCCTCCTGCCTCACCCACCGCCCCCTCCACATCCCAGAAACGCCATCGAAGTCCCTCGCTAGAGGCCCGGAAAAAGAAGACCCCTTTCTACACAGGCAAGGATGTCTGTAAAGTTACACCCGAAACTGAAAATCTTATGATAAACCATCATAAGAAGAACTACCGAAACCTAGCAACACTAAAGATGGTACATAAAAAAGACATTACCAACCCGGAAAATTTCTTGGATGCACAAAGACTTTTATCTGTGGTTAGATCAAGAGACAAAGCTAAAGGGGTTTGGAATATGATGGAGGAAGCGAATAACGCCTTTAATATATCGCCTCCTCTCGCTTTCTTTAACGATGAAGAAGTAGTATTACTGCAAAAATCTTGTGTTGGGAGGGTCCCTATTCGTATCCATCCTACACTCTACAGGGCATTAAAACTAACTTTCCCCTTAGACATTGGCGGTGTGGCCCCGGACGGTCTCGTCTCAAATGAATTGGGACAAGGTTCTCTGGGTTCATCTGTCGGTGTCTTAAATGCATCAATGTTCGTTTCGGGTTCCCAACTCTAAGAGCACTAGAATGGCACTCAGATTAGCAAGCCTAAATGGCCGAGGGTTGAGGGACACCGCTCGTAAACTTCGAGTAGTACGTGACCTTCAGCGACTCGGCGTGGATGTATGTTGTTTGCAGGAGACCCACTTTATTCCCAGTGATTATCAGGGTGCGCTGACTAGAGACTTTCAGCTCTATTCAGCGTACTTTGATACTCACTCAAGAGGGGTTTCCTGGCTAGTTAAGCGCACACTGAATGCGACGTGTGACCCAATCTATGCAGATCCTGAGGGAAGGCTGTGCGTTCTTGATGTTACCGTAAAGGATGTGGCTTTTCGGCTTATTGGGGTTTATGCGCCCAACGCCAGTTCTGAGCGGGTTCCTTTTTTTCGGCGGATCGAGCCCTTTATGGATACGTCGCGTCGGATAATTCTAGCGGGAGACTGGAACGCGGTCTTGGATCCCGATTTAGATCGCTTGGGAAAACCTAGGGGAACTAACAGCAACGGGGATGTTAAGGCATTTCGGGACTTTATCGATAAGTTCGATCTTGTCGATAAATTCCGAAATGAGAAACCCCGTGAAGTAGTATGGACTTGGACTGCTAGTCGCGGCTCCGATTTAGGGCAACTTTCGAGTTACCTTGATCGGTTCTTAATTAGGAGAGTCGATTTAGGGCTTTTAGATTGTCCAAGTTTTCATAATATAGTTTACTCGGATCATAGGCTTGTCCGGGTGCGGGTAAACTTAGATAGTCCTAAGCCTAGATTGGCTGGTTACTGGAAGTTCAACACATCGTTGTTCGATTTGAAGGACTTCCGGGAACAGCTTTTACTAACATTACAGAGGGAATTGACGGGTGCTATCATTGGGAATAAGTGGTGGGGCCACCTTAAGAACGTTATTAGGTCCTTCGTTGCCGATTATAGTCGTCGACTCAACCTTAGATCTAGGGCAACGAAAGTGGCACTAGAAACTAGTTTAAGTCGGGCGGCGGAGGCGGGGGATAGCGTTACCTTTACTGTAGCTAAAACGGAACTGAACTCCTTGGATAACAAGGCAGATCAGGGATTGATAGTTAGGTCTAGGTTAAAAAGAGTGCCGCACGAGGCGACAAACATGGCCGCGTCACTGCGTGCGGAGGAACGTCGACGGTCTACTGATCGACACATCGCCAGTGTCACATTATCGGATGGGCGTCTCGTGACTACAAACGACGGGATTTTGGAGGGTTTTCGCTCTTATTTTCAGGATCTTTTTACCAAGGAGCCCGGTCTGACAATGGCTCAGTTCGACGCCTATTTAGCTAACTTTTCTCGTCTCGAGGCGACCGAAGCAGCTAGGTGCGAAGGGTGTATAAATGAGGATGAAGTCCTGGAGGCCCTAAGGCAGGTTGGCCTTGATAAGTCTCCGGGTATCGATGGTCTGCCTTACGAACTGTATTTGAGGTTGTCGCCCATTTTTGTCCCCCTGCTGGCTGTGTTGTTTAACTCCTGGTTTAGGAACGGGTCTATCCCCCAGTACTTTACCAGGGGTATCATCAAATTGCTCCGCAAGGACAAGAGTGGTGGGGATGGTATAGGTAATTTCCGGCCCTTAACAATGTTAAATACAGAGTTAAAGATTTTGGCCAAGATCTTGGCTAATCGTCTGCAGGTTGTCTTGTTTCGTCTAATAAGTCCCGAACAGACTTGTTCTGTTAAGGGCCGGACTATTCAAGATAATTTGCACATGATACGCTTGATCATAGAGAAAGTCGACACTGAGGCCGCGCTGATCAATTTAGATCAGTCCAAAGCATTCGATAGGGTCGATCATCGTTACTTGGAGGCTGTCTTGTCTTCGGCTGGATTTGGTCCCCATTTCCGCTCCTGGATTCGCCTCTTTTATGCAAACCCCGGTGCGTTGGTTGAAGTGAATGGAATAAGGTCAAAGCCTTTCGATTTGTCCAGATCTATTCGTCAGGGATGTCCGCTTTCACCGATGCTTTATGTGCTTGCGTTGGAGCCTTTCCTTCGCAGGCTTAGGGTGAATCCGGTCCTTCGTGGGATTACTTTGTCTGGTGCTTGCCCCATGATTAAGTACTCCGCCTATGCCGACGACGTCACTGTGCTTGTAACGAGCAGTGCTGAGATTAGGGTCGTCGACATGGAAATAAGACGGTATGAACAAGTGACAGGGGCCAAAATCAACTGCGATAAGTCTGTTGGCTTACGCATTGGTGCCTGGAGGGATGTTCCCCTTCAGGGGCCCTTTGGCTGGACGGATGGGCCTTGCAAGATACTCGGCGTCTGGTTTGGTCCTGATCTCCAGTTGGAGAAAAATTGGTCGGAAGTGTTGAAAGCGGTTAAGGCTGCAGCCCGTCTGTGGTCTTTGAGAAATCTTACTTTAAAAGGAAGAGCGGAGGTGTGTAATTCTCACATTTATCCTCTCATCCTCTACCGTCTTTCTGTGCTCCCTCTGCCGGCGATCACACTAGTTGAACTAGTGAAGGCTCTTTTCGCGTTTTTGTGGCGCGGAAAGCAGCCCATGGTTCGCCGGGAGATCTGCTACTTGCATCCGTCTGAAGGCGGTCTAGGTATGCCAAGCGTTGAGATTCGTCAATATACGCTTCGCTTACACTACCTAGACCGAATGTGTACACCTTGTGAGGGAAACGGTGAATTCTGGAAGGAAGACACCAAGAAAGCCTTTCCGGCTTTGAAAAGTGTGCACTTGCATGGGGGTGAGGCATTTCGTTTACCTCGACGCGAGTGCTCCTTTTATCGCGAGTGTCGACAGTCCTTGAAGTACCTTCTAAGGGTGTCAGAAAGCCTCTCTGACACCCGAGTGTTGTCTCGTAAAGCACTATATCGGGTTATGGTGAGGGGATCTGTTCGTGACGATATTACTGAGGAGCTCGGTCTTACGAAGGGAGAACTTCGCTTGATCTGGCCTTGGGCGCCTGGGTTGAAATGCTTCGATAATTACGAGGCATCACTCACCTGGCTGATAATACGAAATGCACTCTGGGTCGGCAAAAAGCTTTACGCAGCGGGATTAGTAGAGACACCAAGTTGTGTTCGATGCGGCGACTGGGAGGAAACGACCAGTCATGTTTTCTTTCATTGCCCCATCGTTCGCCCGCTGTGTGAGTTAGTTGAAGGCTACACGGTTCGCATGTTGAACGGACAGTTCTTCGTTTTGGAGTCTTTTTCGACATGCTGCAATTGGGCACCAAGCATGAAGTGGGAGGAGCATTATGTGTTTCTTTGCTTACTAGCAGTCATGAGAGGAGTGATTTGGTCGACACGACAGAAGGAAGTCTACGGGGAAGAGACCTTCACTGCTCCCCAGCTTGTCCTCATTTTCCAGTCTCGCTTGAAAATGCGTGTCAGGCTGGAGAAGGTGAAACTCCCTTCGGCAGATTTCAACAAAAGGTGGGTGAAAGTTGCGCGTTTGTGTCGTTTGAATGGAGCTAATTTTGAGTGGTACTTGGACGTGCCTTAGACAGAATATTGGGTGGCCGAACCGAACACTGACCCTTTTATTTGACCCGGTTAGGCAAGATTAGGTTATGTTTTGTTTTTCTTCCCCTTTTTTAGCTTAGCTAGCGGTATGTAAGTTGTCATAGGCCCCCCTTTTTTTTTCGTCCTCTCCCCCCCCCCCTTTTTTTTTTTTTTTTTTTTTTTTTACCCCGACTTTTATTTTCTAATTCCCATTCCCGACCCCTATTAGGTGACTGATCTGTTTTTTTGTCAGAGATGCAGGTCTCCTTTCGTAATTTTCGAAGGAGGTGTGAGAATAAAACTTTCGTGACCTGCATCGCCTTTTTTCGACTGGCAAAACTACTTATCGGCCACATTTCTTTAGTGGGAGGTTCTTATACTAACACTTAATTTTAATTTTATTTATTTTTTCATTGTATATATATATATCATTCTTGTTCCCCCACTCCCAATTCCATGTATATATTGTCATTTTTGGGTTTTAAGTAGGTATATCATGGAGTAAATTTGTTTTGGTGATTGTGACTAGTTAAGTTAAAAATGTTAGTTAGGTCAACATTTTCCCCACCCCCTTGTAGGCCTTGTGCCAAATTTTGTATTTTTTACAAATAAATATAGTCTAGCTAAGCAACAAATGGTTAAATAAAGCTTATCCTTAAGTTATATTCGGCGTCCAGTTTTTATTACAATTTATTTAACCATTCGTTATGGAACGTTACTTGAAACCCGATCGTCTAGACCTTGATACGGCCGACTCGGAATCTACTGACAAATGGCGGCATTGGAGAAAAATGTTCGAAGGATTCCTTACAGCTCTACAGTTATCTTCAAACGCGGCTTTAACAGGTACTGAGAAATATACCCTTCTTTTACATCATGTCTCTACTGCTATTTATAGAAATTTATCTGAATGTGAAAATTATGAAACTGCGGTGGACATTTTAGAAGCCATGTTTGTAAAGAAAAAAAATACTATTTTTGCTAGACATTTACTTGCTACCCGGCGTCAACAACCAGAAGAAAGCCTTGAACAATACCTTCAGATTCTAAAGACGTTAAGTCGCGAGTGTGAATTTACAGCCTTAACTGCGAACCAAGCGAGAGATGTTTTTATCAGGGACGCATTTATTAATGGAATACAGTCCAACCAAATAAGACAAAGACTACTAGAGAATAAAAACCTAGACTTACCAACAGCTTATGAACAAGCTCTAACGTTGGACATGGCACAGAAGCAGTCTGTCTTCTATTTACAACCCGATATTTTGGGAGCTGCTATCGTAGCCCCTCCTCTGCATGTTCAAAATTCTTCCATTGTCCAAGATGCTGCCACCCCCCTTTCTAACGATCACGAACAACTTATCACTGCCGCCTCAGCTGGATCCACATGCTACTTTTGTGGCCTTCGTATACATGCTCGTTCGTCCTGCCCGGCTCGAGATGTTAGATGCCACAAGTGTGATAAGCAGGGACATTTTTCGAAAGTTTGCCGGTCAGCTTCTCAAAAAAAACGTTCGGCTACTCTTGCTACTGTAGCACCAATTACAATATCAGCTGCATTCCCCGGCTGCCTCTCAAAAACAATCGTGAGGGTAAAAATCAATGGATTGACTATTCATGCGCTTATTGATACAGGCAGTTCCGAAAGTTTTATTAATGCCAGTATTGTAAAAGCAAATAAATGGGAAATATTTCCTTGTTCCAACCAATCAATGGCAAATTCATCTTTATCGTCCCATGTAATTGGATATTGCATGGTTAACCTGAAACTAAAAGGAAACTCCTATCAAGGGATCAAATTATCAGTAATGAAAAACCTCTGCTGCGAAGTGATTTTGGGTCACAATTTTCTAAAACAACATTCATGCGTTGAAATTCCTTTTGGTGGCCCCAAGCCAGTCCTAAGCGTATGTGGACTAGCAGCTGTCAAAGTGCGGCACCCGTCACTTTTTACAAACTTAACTCCTGACTGCAAACCAATAGCAATAAAATCAAGACGCTATTCAGAAACGGACAAGCAGTTCATAGCAGCAGAAGTAACAAAACTACTTAAGGAAGGAATTATAGAGCCAAGTGAATCTCCATGGCGAGCACAGGTCCTCGTAACAGCCACTGAAAATCACAAGAAAAGGATGGTCATTGACTATTCCCAGACCATCAACAGATACACATTACTCGATGCCTATCCACTGCCTCGTATTGACGAAATGATTTCTAATATTGCAAAATATCACACTTTCAGTACTTTAGATCTCAGAAGTGCCTACCATCAGGTACCTATCAAGCCAGAGGATAAGCCCTACACGGCATTCGAGGCCTGCGGTCGCCTATATCAGTTCTGCCGAATTCCTTTTGGGATAACAAATGGTGTGGCTAGCTTCCAGAGGGTAATAGATGAAATAATCTCCAATGAAAAATTGAAGGGTACTGTTGCATATATAGACAATGTCACAGTATGCGGACATAACCAAGCTGAACATGACCACAACCTTAAACGATTCATGGCTGCCGTCAAGAAATATAATCTGACTTTGAACAGTGAAAAATGTTCCTACAACTTGAAAAGCATCAAATTATTGGGATACATTGTCAAAAATGGCACCATGACGCCGGATCCCGAGCGACTGAAACCGCTAATGGAATTACCAATCCCTGGAAACATGCCCTCTTTACGACGAGCCCTCGGTATGTTTGCTCACTACTCCCAATGGGTTGCGTCTTTTTCAGAAAAAATACACCCATTGACACAAGTATCTACTTTTCCGTTGTCCTGTTCCGCCATCAGAGCATTTCAAAACATGAAAAGGAACATTGCTCAGTCTGCCATTTCTGCTGTGGATCCTTTTATCCCTCTATTAGTTGAGACGGATGCCTCCGACTGTGCGATAGCTGCCTCACTGAGACAATCCGGTCGTCCTGTAGCTTTTTTTTTCAAGAACACTTTCGAAATCCGAGCGACGACACTCTGCAATAGAAAAAGAAGCGTACGCCATAGTTGAGGCATTACGAAAATGGAGGCATTACTTAATCGGCCGACATTTTGAATTAATCACTGACCAAAAGTCGGTCTCGTTTATGTTTAACCCAAAAACAACGAGTAAAATAAAAAACGAGAAAATAGCGAGATGGAGAATGGAGCTTTCTTGCTACTCCTTTGACGTCACTTACCGCCCTGGTAAGGAGAATGCCGCGGTCGAGGCGCTTTCAAGGGTGTGTGGCCTGGTAACTGGCTCAGATGATCTTCAGTATATACACAGGGAATTGTGTCACCCAGGTATCACAAGAATGATTCACGTAGTCAGGAGCAGAAACTTGCCATATTCTGTTGAAGACGTAAAAAGAATTACGAACTCTTGTCGGATATGCGCAGAAAATAAGCCCAGGTTCTACAAACCTCCTCCAGCAACACTCATTAAGGCCACACAGCCTTTTGAAAGACTTAACCTGGATTTTAAGGGCCCTTTACCCTCTAAAACTAAAAATAAATACATGCTCACAATAATAGACGAGTACTCAAGATTTCCGTTCGTCATCCCCTGCCCAGACGTAACGGCTGCAACAGTAATTCAAGGCCTCTGCTCCATTTTTGCCGTTTTTGGAGTGCCTGCATATATACATTCAGATCGTGGGTCTGCTTTTATGTCGGACGAACTCAAGCAGTTTCTGCATGAACGAAGAGTAGCTGTAAGTAGAACAACTCCTCACAATCCTCAAGGAAACGGACAGTGCGAAAGATACAATGGTATAATATGGAAGACAGTACAGTTGGCGGCAGCAAATCGCAATAGTCCGATCTCCGATTGGGAAAGTCTCATCCCCATGGCCTTATACGCTATTAGGACTCTATTATGTACAGCGACAAACGCTACCCCACATGAGAGATTCTTCTCGTTCCCACGACGAAGCTCAGCAGGCACATCACTTCCCTCGTGGCTTGCACAAGCTGGCACAGTTTTATTAAAACGTCATGTTCGTCATAGTAAACATGACCCATTGGTAAGCGAGGTACAATTAATCGAAGCGAACCCTCAGTATGCACTGGTCAGAAATTCAGAAGGAAGGCAATCTACTGTCTCCTTAAGGGATCTAGCCCCAGCAGGAAATGTATATGAACGTAGAACTGCTTCAGATGGATATAGAGCTCCGGTTCGTGGAACAAGTCCGACCCTCTTAGGTGATCGTGTGCCAGATACGTCAAGTTCAGAGTCCCAACAAAACGAATCTGAATATACTAACAGAGTCGTCTCTGACTCTAGTTCGGACGACAGATGGGTACCACGAAAGCGGTTTCACCCAATATCTGAGACAGATACTCAATCTTCAGACACCAAGCGACCGAAGCGCCGTAGAAAACGAGAGCGATTTGGAGCAAGATATTTTAGCCCTAAACCAGCAACACAAGACAGTCCCGAAACGTCGTCAGGTCCCGAGGAGCCTAGATTAGAAATGGATGTCGGGCACGAACAACCAAGACGCCCTCAAAGAACCCGCAGGAGGCCAGGTCGATGGGATGATTTTGTTCCCTACGAATAAGAAGATAGATGGGGGAGAATGTAGTAACAAAGATAATTGATGCCTGTCTCCCCCTTGGAGTAATAATGGAATGTTCTACATTCGTGTATATTAAGAGTGAATGTTAAAACACTATTTGTCTAGCTAAGCAACAAATGGTTAAATAAAGCTTATCCTTAAGTTATATTCGGCGTCCAGTTTTTATTACACTCGTGTAGGTTATAAAATAATAAATTTATATTCAACGGGCAGTATTTAGAATCTTTGACTTTCTAGAGAGACCGCATATAAATTTCTTGTAAATTTATTTTCGCTTTTCTATTTTTCGTCTTGCCTTTTAAGTTATTTATAAGAATGTAGATTGTGGTAGACCTGAGAAGACATCTAATACAATTATAAATTAATAGAGGTCAATCAAACATTGCCTTTCGATATATTGTATCCTCTCTTCGGTTCCTTAAAGATGATTTATTTGTTTAAACTAGTCATCACTTAAACAAACTTAATGTTTTTTATGTGCTACGAACCATGCGGTTCTCCTGGGAATACCAATTTTTTATAACGGTATTGTTAAAC